>JANHGO010003154.1:0-27885 GCA_024606505.1 Aquila spilogaster
GGGGGGGGGTGCAGGTCAGTATATCAGTCCTCCTAAGGCCACAGACTGGACTTCGTAAAGATTCAGTAACTAGCTACAGAACCAGTCTCACAATGGCTCTGGTGGGGATTAGCACATGTGTGGGATTATCATTGAAAGCTGTACTGGAAGAAGTGTGTTTTAATAGGAATTTTTTTAAGCGAGCAGAGAACAAAGAGGGAAACTTTGAAGAAAGGGATATTGACTAAAGGAAGAACAGAATGGGCACGGTTTGATGGGAAGCACAAAATGGAGCACTCATAGCAAAAAAAAAAAAAAAAAAGCTCTGAGGAGAAATGAGAGCCAGAATACATGAAATAGTAGATGTATTAGTCCTTTGAGGAAGAGAAGGAGATTTTAAATTGATTTGTAAGAGCTGGGAAATCCAAAAAGGAATCTGAATAAGAAACTGAGAACAGCAAGAAATTATGATGACTTACAGCAGTAGTGGGGGTGGCTGAGAAAGTAAACAAGAAAGGTCTGGGAAAAGACAGCTCCTTAAGGCAGATTTCATCAAGAAGCTAGAAGGAAGAGAAGGGAGAATTTCAAGTGCAATTTACTAAGTCTAGATACAGATATAAGCTTTAATATGGAAAAGGAGCAGACTGATGTAACTGCAGGCCTGAGCTTCCAATCCACAAGGGTAAAACAAAAAGACAGGTATGAAATTTGGTATCATAGGATATTTCCATTTTTTCCAGCTTCATCTGCACAAAACTCAGTGACTGCAGAAGGGATAACAGAATAAGTGAAAAAGAGGTCAGAGGGAAGTGACCCCTCATACCCGTACAGGAGTACAGCTTGTACACTCAGGCATAGCTTGAGGTGCCCGGTATTAGAAATTGTAGTGATTTCCTTGGAAAAATGAAATAGAAAGAAAACAGGAATTGAAAAATGGGGGCTGATTTTGGGTCCAGGCAAGGAAGCAGAAGGAATAAGATTTGTAGGGAGACCAGAAGACAGTCATTTCTCCATGAAAAAAGAGAAAGAGAAGGAAAAATATAACAAAAAGAGCAATTGGTTGCTTAGAGATTCCTGTTTTCTAGAGCAGTAGGCGCAAAATATTCCTAGGGAATCACTTCATACAAGAACCCTCCTTAAAAATAAATAAATAAAGCAGAAAAAGAAAAGCATCCTCATTTAACTTTCTCTCTCTTCCCCTTTCATTAAGTCTTTGTTTCCACAGCACGCGTTTGCTCATCACAACCATCATAGGATCTGAGTTTGCCACTCCTACAAATCTGCAGAGCTCATAGCTTGTGATACTTTTCAAATTAGCTTGGAAATGACTTCTCACCTGCAAGTGATTGCCTCATTTTTCTCTTCTACACTGACCTAAGCCTGGTTGAAGTGAGGAGTTCACCAAATCAGCGCAGGATTGTATAGTGTTGTAGCCCTGGAATGAGAGTCTCCAAAGACCTTTGTTTAAGATGGACAGCTTACCACTAGTCAGACAGGGAGGCAATGGGGAATGGTTGAATTCTTCCTCCCCTTTCCAGTGCTCAACAGATGGGGTGTGAAACAGCATCAAACTTGCTGAGCTAGAGCACAGTAAGCCACTTTCACCTTTATTATTAAAGATTTTATAGTTACATGCAGCATTTACAACCTGTTGGGATGTACTAGCAGCCTTAGCAAGGCTACAGCAACGTGCAGTACTATATGTGTGCTGTATTTCATGGAAAATAGAAGTTCACGTAATGTGACCTTGTACATGTTTATATTCATATGTAATATTTTTCTGCTTTTTAATCCTCCATTAATATTACTAGAAGTCTGGCTCAGAGTTATACAGTACCATAACCTTTTATATATTTCTTGATCTCTGTTTCTGATAAAGAATCTGATGGCAATGTATTACAAATACCAGTCAGTCCGAGGCCTAAATGTAATTTTTTGAGCAAAGAATTCTCTGTCCAAATTTATTTTTGGTAAAAATCCATAAATTTTTTATCATTCCTATTCTGCAACTCTGCAAATATGGTAGAAGTGTCTTTTCTTCTGCTTAAAAGATAATGTTCTATACAACTGTGTCATTTGAGTGAAGGCAGAAAATAAAATCATTTGCTATCCCTTCAGTATGTCATTCTTCCAATACATTCATCCAAAAACTTCAAATGCTTTAAAATCTTGCACCATCCATCAATATTTCAGTGCTCCCAAATATAGCTTCTGCCAGCTTTGATTGTTGGCGCTCTCCCATCATGATCATTTCTACTATACTCATCATTCAGTCCTCAAGAGTGAGGGGTTAGAGAGTGCCTAAAAATATCATGAAGGATGTCATTAATTTCAGTCACTTCCATGGAAACGCAGACAGTGCACATTCTGTTCAGACAGTTATCCACCTCAGACCACTCAGCCTTTCCATGGTGGCTTCTCTCTGCCACTGAGAGCTCTTGCCTGGGAGCACGGGAAGCTGATGCAGCTGTCCCAGAGCTCTTCACACACTTTCTGTTCTGTAGTATCAAAAGCTAAATACGAGTAAGATAATTCTGTCATTGCCTGGTAGTGACTGAGAAAATTATTTCCTTAATGTTTTGATTCCTCATTTACTTTCTGCCTATTCTGTATCTATAAATAGGTTTAGTGTTATTTGAGCAGGGAACTACAGCTTCATACTCAAGGTTTATTTCTGCTCCTCTAATCAGCTGATAATGGACTATGTTGTAACATTCCTCTGTATCAAAAAAGTATCCAGTATTTACTATTACTTCAGAGCGTGAAGTTGTGCTAACTGCCAAGAAGTAACAACTCCCTTGCCAGAGAACATATGATCTACCACAGCCAAATTAAAGGCTATGTAACATCACAGAATAGGTAAGCAATAGCAAATACAGAGAATAGTGAAACATGGAAGGATGAGAAAACCAGCCGTTAGATAATTTCATTTCTGAGCAAAGCCACGATCCACCGTTGCTGAAGCTATCTGGATGAGCAGATAGTCAATTTCATTCCTCACTGATTTATTCCGAAAAAAATGCAATTCTAAATATTTGTCAGTACCGCTAACATTATTTCTTATGTGCTCACCAAGGCAGGAAATAACTCTCTGAAGAGTTCTGAAAGTGGTAAAGGATATAGCTTAGCTCAAAATAAATTTTCCAATTGGGAAGGATGAGGCATGAGAAAGAGCAGAGTTGCTTTCAAATGAAACAGAAGAAAAACTGTTATCAAAGACACATACAAGTGCCAGTCGCTGAGTAGCCTATGTAGGATTATTTGAATGAGATTTAATAGGAGGTGGGATTTCTTCACATTGTTTTCTTCCTATTTAAATAATTGTTCTTAAGGAAAAAAACAAAACAATATTTCCAGTTCAACAAACTTGTCCTCCTGCAGATTGTTGGAGGTCAGAATTGTTCCTATGCATTATCTCTGCAGATGATTGACACCAGGCAAGACTGCAAAGCCTTGGCAGAAGGGCAAGGGCAGCACTGCTTTATTATCTGTAGGAACATGACTTCTCTATTTCCTCATGCTGAGAAAAGGTTGGGAATAACTATCCAGCCCCTACTCAGCAAGGCCTCAATCCTCTCACAACCCCTCTAATCTGAGGCATATTTAAAGATCAGACCACCTTCAAAGAATCACTTGACTTTATCTCTCCTAGCGTCTGTTCACACTGTCCTGGCCAAACTATTTTACTGCATTTTATCTGCAAACTCACTGTGACTCATACTGAATGTGGACATCCCCTCCTACTGCCGATCATCTGTCATCTTCCTAGTTCAGCTTTGTTTCTGTTGCTATTACTGTAATTGCAATGGCATTTGCTCTAGTTAAAGATGAAATACAGCTTCCATTCTAGCTCTCAGCTTCCCACAATATCCTTCAGTTCTCATAATTTCTTATGCATGCTTTATTGAAGATTTTTGCTCTGGCATTAGTCCCCTCCCCATGTTATTCAAGATGATTATCTGTGGTCCGATAACTGAAAATGGGCGTGTTGGTCTCATCCAAAAATGTTCAAAATCAGATCCAGGAGGGAGCCAATTTCTTAATTATTTACAGTTTCTAAATGTTTGCTGTTATCAATTTTTCCTGGTGTTTGATTATTTTTCACTAGCCACTTTTTTTCCTGCAGCACACTCTAAAGCCCCACGTGCTAAATATTTGTTAGGTACTAGTTGTTGTAAGAAAAATCAAACCCACCTGTAATACTGAAAACAGTTTATCATGCTTGTAAAACCAAGGTAACTGAGTCTGCATAATACCCTATTGGTATAGCGGAGTGTATTATTAATTTGCAGATACAAATTTTGTAAAGCCTTCCTGAGGATGGAAATATGAGACAGGCAATCCTTCCCCTTTTGATGAGAATTTATTTAAAATCTAGAGATTAAGAACTGCATTTTCTATGTTAATAAGATAGAAACATTCATGATGAATTTACTGTTTGTCAGAAAGAAATTAAGTGAGCTGATGTCAAGATTCAGTAAGCATGTAAATTCTTGTTTAACTCTATCCTTACTTGCCAAAGACTTCAGAGGATGCCTTCTTTAGCCTCACACCAAATCCTATTGCACTCAGTTTCACATATACTTACTCTCTCTATGAAAGTTATGTCAAGATATGCATAGCTCAGAATACATTGCTTAGAAGCAACAAGCTTGTTATGAAGCATTAATAAGCTTCCCCACTGCCTTTCTACAATACCATAGCATCTGAATTTACCTTTCAACATCTAAAGAATGCTTTGTCCATTTTTTTTTCTTTCCCCATGGCAAATCTTACCCACAACAACAATTTAAACCAAAACAAAGAGAAAAGAAGTAAAAATTACTTTTCTGATTCAAATAAGTACTCACATGCTGTAGTAAAAGTGAGTGAATCTTGTCAAGAGGTGTCAAGCCCCATCTACTGGCTATTAAAATGAACTTGTAACTCAGTATACTGAGGTTGGGGTCCATTTACATAAACAAGTAGATTCATCATCTTTGTAGAATTTCAGTTATGTCAATCCCTCTTGTTTTAATATTTGATATATTTTCAAACTGTTATATTAATTTGTGTTGCCATTTGCTGATATGTGAGCATAGGAGAAAAGACTTCCATGCCTATCGCATGAGATGTTATACTATGCATAAATAACATTTTCCACACAGCTAAAACTGAGAAAAGATTCTCGTGCTCTGCTTGTTGTAGCATTCATTCACAGAGTTGGATTTCCCACTTGGCTTTGACTTGCCTTGTTCATACTGAAGTGATTCAAAACACTCTTCAGCAGTATCAAGGGAGGACAAAAAGATACTAATACCTCACCTAAGTTACTAAACACGGAGAAGACATCTCCCTTCAACAGCCATAGTGTGACGGAGGACGGCATGGCAGCAACAGCTGAGGAAATGTTGCCTTCATGAATAGACCATCTCATCCTTTGATCCAATAGGCAAAGGCAGTATGTTTTCCACAGGCATTCATTGTCTAAAAGCCATAAATTCTGTATGCTCTTTCATATACATTCTTCCTGTTTTCAAACATAAAATCTCACTTAGGCTTTAGAAATAAGTTCAGTGGTGATTTTGATAAAGCATGAAGACTATTTGTACTTTTTTAGTTTTTATGTCAGATGAGACATTAAAGAAATAAAGGTTAGCAGTGTGTCAAGCTAAGGTCGCAACAACAAAATGGGCACCATTTCAGCTGTACTTATGATACAATAATTCAACTGGAAAGAAAAGAACAATAGCAATATTTGTGTAATAAGTTTTGTGCTTATTTCAAATTACCCTCAGGTTACTGAAGATATGCAAGATAAGCAAGGTTTTAAGAAATTTATTTCTCCCGAATAATGCATAGTAAAGACCATAGGTTTTCAATCTCACTGAGCCAAAAAAAAAAAAAAAAAAGAAAAGAAAAAGAAAAACCCAGAAAAAATAGGGAAAAAGTAATAACAGCCCTGCCAGGAATCTGGTGTTCAGAAAATTCAACAAGCAGAAAAGACAGCCATCAGTGTTAACAGAAATAACGTCCCATCCGTTTCATGTTTATTTACTTTAGAGGGAACATTCTTGCCTTAAATTGCATCCTGTTTCAACAAAAGCTGCTATGATGAAGACTTACATTCACAGAGATTAAGAAAGTAGGTCGACAAAGACCCATTAATCTGCATCATGTGTCTGCTAAGTGAATATGCAAGCTCCAGTTGCAACTGGAGCTTCCACCCTGCTCCTCTCCTCGGTGCTGCCTCGTTCACTTCCTGTTCCAGTACTTTGCAAATATCATCCTGCACAAAGCTAAAGACCTAAATCCCTTCTCCATTTTCCCGTGGTTTACACTACTGACCATACTCTTCCCCCTTCAGCTATCTCCTCCCTTAGCTTTTATGATTCTGCCCTCTCCTGGCTAATCTCACTCCTTGTTAAATGTACCCTCTCTCCTTCCTGCTGGAAGTGTCAAGGTGAGCCTAACTAAAATCAGCTCTTGACCCATCTTTTTACCACTCTAAACTCATGTAACAAAATATGTGCAGTTAGTAGAAATGCTTCCAAGTTAGCACATCTGAAAAATGCTTGTAATGACATAAGTAATGTAATCCCTTTTTTTCCTACTCACTCTATTCTCTGGGGAATCCCATTCCAAAGCATCCCCAAAATCTACCCTATTTCCTTTCCTCAGTCTTCATGAACAACAGCACTGTATTTTTTGTCACTGCAGAGAACTGTGTTAATATCATTTTTTACTTAGATCTTTTCATGGAACCCAAAAACCCGACACTGATGACTTGTGTGAAGCTCAGAAACCAGAAACTTTTAACTGAGAGTTACATCTAGAGCCTGCTCACCTTCGCTTCCCTATCTAACCAGACAAAAAGTTACTTCTAGAAAGCAAGCCAGGTCCTTGGAAGATGAAATTTCCAGGGCAAGTTCCTCACTTTGACATCTGTCTGAACTGGGTTGAATTATCTATGCGTATTTTGAAATTTCACAGTCATTTCAAGTTCTGATATCCTTCTGTAATTTTTGAATTTGAAATGGACTTCTCTTTTTTGTTCCTTTTTTGTTTCTTTTTTTTTTTTTGTAATTAATAAAATTCTAGCAGTTAAAGCAACAGTAAAAATAATTGTCAGCCTTTTTCACCACTGTACTTACAAAAGAAAATTTTATTAGTAGTTTTATTAATCTTCCCACTAAGTATATTATAAAAGTCTAAACTGGAAATACTATGAAAATTTCATAAGACTTTTTTTTTTCTTTTTGCTGTATTTCTATTTTCTTTTGTTTTAAACACTTATTTTAACAACAGCTCAGTAATAATTAAACATATTGGGGTTGGACTAGACGATCTCTAGACGTCCCTTCCAACCCCCACAGTTCTGTGATTCTGTGATATTCTGGCAAGCTCTGCTCTTGGCAGATGATATCCTGTCATCCTTTATCTGCTGGCAAAGTCATGCGTCTGGATACAGACTTGCTCATGCAACTCTCCTCATACCATTACTCTTCCTCCTCGTCCAGTCCAGCTCAAAATGTTTGTCTTTGAAATGACACCAGAGCTTCTTACAGAGCATATCAACTTTACTCCTACTGGCCGAGAGTTATGTTTTAAAGATTCCCTTCAGTGTCAGAAATACAGTTGTTCCATTTATTTTTTTCTTTTTATTTCATTTTTTAACCATTTTTCCTTACACCTGGGAGGAGATTTTTACATATATCCCTTTTTCTAGTATCATCCTAAGTCATAAAACATTTAAAGAAGGAACTTGAACCGTGATTAGGTTTTCCGTAACATTGTTATTAGACAAATACATTCTTCAATCACGTCCTTGCCATAATCCTTTTTGTTTCATCTTTTACAACAGTAGAAAACTGTTGGGGAAAAAAAGTCTCTTTTTCATTCACAGCAGAATATATCTCTACTATAATGAGGTTTGAAGCTAGATTAAAATAATTTGTTAAAAACAAAAGTTCACTGAATTGTAATATTTTCTTCCAAGATCACCAATAAGCATAACGGATTTCTACAGGAATCAAATTTTGGATACTGCTGCATTTAACTATTGGAGTAAGCATTTGTTACTAAAGACCTTAAATCTTTCAGGGAATTCACATGGGAAATACAAATACTTAAAATAAATGGTCTGTCTTAAGCTTTACATTTTTCCTGTCCCAGATCCCTGAACCACAACAAGCAAAATTTTATTCTGAAGGAAAAATGGCACAGAATAACTAAACAAATAGAATTTGGAAACTTTCAGATGATGTCTACAGAGTAGACTGCAGGTAAAAGCTTGGGAAAAAGTTGGCATTAGATGCAAGTATAGAGGAGTAATTAATTTCATCATAGCTTTAAGCCTTATAAAGCTACTAAGATGAAAAAAAAGACTCAATATGACGTATCTTTCTTCATCAGTTTTACACTCCAGACCTTTACTTCTTTTTGTCTTCCACTGCTGAATATAACCTCATCCACCTTCACTGATGTCATGGAAATATCTGAAGTATAAGAAATTTACGTATTACAGACTGTCTTCAGGATCCTGGAAGAAATGTAAGCATTTATTCAATCACAGAATGGCTTAGATTGGAAATGATCTCAAAAATCATCCTGTTCCAGCCTCCCTACCTTGGGCAGGATGGCCACCATCTAGAGCAAACTGCACAGGGCCCTATCCAATACAGCCTTGAACAACTCCATGGATGGAGAAACTGTAGATTTGAAAATAATCTCAAGCAGGAAAATGAGACTAGCTAACTGAAACTTTTCAGTTTAATATCAAGATTCTTAAATAGTCAGAATGTGAAATAAGCTAAATAAAGGGAGCATGTTTTGGTAGGCTCGTAATATCAGAACAGTATTCCAGTCATTTTTCTCAGAGTGTTCACTGGAAAATGCTGGTATTTCCAATCACATAATTTGTCTTTGCTAAGAACAAAATTCTCCTTTAGTATTTCCCGTAGCAGCCTAAGGCACTGATAATTTCAAAAGAAATCTCATAAGTCATATATGGGGAGCAACAGTACTGTAGTACCCAAACAACTTCACACTCTTTATTTTGTCTTGCCAACTTGTCACGAGCTGACATTTTTCTTCAGAACAATCTGGATGAGATAGAGGAATAAATATTTGGAGAATCTAGGCCTGAAGTTATCTGATAAGGAAGCAGACCTCTGCCTTCATAAGACCAGGGTTAGCTTCTCATTACTTCTGAACTGGAAGATGACATAGTTGGGAAAAACTCACTGCTCTCATGTCACTCAAGTCACAGCAGGAATAGTACATAATCCTCATCTTCACTACTCCCATTTGCATAATGGGGCATCTAAGCTGTATACGGGCTTCAAGAGTATTTTGATGATTCCTGACAGCTCAAAGTAAATACAGTGTGATGAGAGGAAAAAAAAAAAACAAACAAGAATACTCAAAATATTTTGTTCTTTTTCTTTTATCTGTTTGTCCCTATTATATTTCTTTCCCTTGAAAAACAAAGAGTTCGGCATCAGTACTTAATACAGTCATATGAAACAGGTTTGAATAGAAAGAGTGTTTTATATATGTTTTGCCATTCTTTTCACTGTGCTAGTTGGTGATGCTTATTTTAAATTTACAGAGTGTTCTGTTAGGTATAATTTAGCAAATGTAACTTTTACTCTGCAGTTGCCTCAACAATTTTCTCTTTTATCCCAACATCTTTCCCTTCTCATGCCACCCTGAGCTTTTTCAAGCTTTTTCCAGGCCTATCATTTTGATCATGACCCTATTCTCTTTGAACAATTCCATCTCTCTGCTATATCAGACAAAAAAAGACTCTTTGCCTTCACCTTCAAACCCTGTCAGAATACCACCTAGCTGATCTCTTTTCACCTTTGAAGTACAAGTAGACAAAGGCAACCTCGTGGACATTTTGAGACTAAAAACTTCTTTTTCTTCTGTACTGGAATGAACTGTAATATGTTTATGCATTTTCTCTCTATATTTCTTTTTCCACATTTTCTGACCAAAGTCTCCCTGGGGAATGTCACTACGATTTTTTTTTATTCTGATATGAAATGTTTGACTCCAGTTAAGAAAACATACTTTGATGAAAACACATTCAGCTGAAACTGTTCCAAAACATCAACTCTAATCACTGCTGGCTTTTAATCAACCCATGATATCAGACTCCATTGCAAACTTACTTCGTTTTCAAATCTTAGTCATTCTAGAGCAGACAGACCCAAACCTAACCATGAAACTGCAAAATCTTTCAGACAGTGGGAAACAAGATTATTTTCCTGCACATTCAATTGCAAGCATTGGAACATGGCTTTGTGGGGCACATCATTCTGGGTAGATTCTAAACCTCAAACACAAATATTCTGTACTTGGCCAAATCATGACCAGCTATTGCTTGAAGCCCAAGTGAGGCCCGTTTCTGTGTCATTTTATATTACTGTCTTTGTTTAAATTTAAAAAAAAAATATGTTGAGGAGTTGGTCCAAAACAACAGATGAAAAATATTCAAATAAGTAACTTCATTTCTGAGAAAACTTCTTGGTTTAAGCTGAAAATGAATTTTAAATAATGGCACTTTTATGAGACAAAATTACCTTTCTCTGAAAGTTATTCACAAAAGCATAGTAAAAGATATATTAAAATAATAAATTCATTTTGATGCTTTTAAACTTGTTAAAAATCAGTTATTTTGGTGACAATGCTTCCAACGACTGCAGTATTTGTTTGTTTAATCTTGAGTTCAAATCCTTCTCCATAACTTGCCTTGTTTTCTGTGCACATAAGAGGGATATAGCAAAAACATTATCACCTACGCAAAAATTACTGCCTGCCTTGTCACTACAAACTGAGTTATCAGCAATAGTGTTATTCTTGGTATCCAGATTCTTCCTACTGTCGCCAGATGGCAGCCTCGACATATTTCAGTGTAATGTAGCTTTGTGATGTGAAGTTAAGATGGGCCTTTGTGAGCATTCGCTTTTTGCTATATACTCTCCTGAGAATTTCTCCATCTCAGTGGACTGCAATCATCTCCAGCTCAACCCAGTATACACACACGACCAACCTCAGGTCAACTTCCTTTGCCTGCAGTGTTTTAAATTGACAAGTCTACCACTTCATAGCTGAAAGCACTGACGTCTGAGTCACAAGTGGGCATGATTCAATGTGTTTCTTTGGTCCAAGTAAAGGCCAAGGACAGAGAATTCATTACATAAAATGCTGAAAAACTTACTTGGGAATATGCACCTTCTTCTGTGCTCACATGTGTTTGAGTAAACAAACAAAGACTTGGCACACAGAAGTCCAGGAGTAGCAGCATCCCAGATTCCCTTTATTGGATTGTCTTGTCTTCTGTTGCCTGACACATGATAACGAAATGCAAGACTTTGGAACCTGATGATCCTTGGGGTCCCTTCCAACCCAAGCCATTCTACGATTCTAAGACATGGTGGATTATGCTTTCCATTGAAATGTACATAAGCTACAAAACAGCACTGGGAAATCAAAGTTTGTTGGTGATTCAAAGCTAAACAGGGACAGGACAGTGAAACAATTGGCACGATGCATTCAGAAAATGTGGTATTTAACTCTGCCATTGTGTTATATTATATCTAGTACATAAATGATAACATCAACAACAAAAAAACTGAAAAGGTAAAGGTTGGAGAAAATAATTACATGAGGGTCAGGATTGTCCTCTATGCATAAAGTACAAAAACGATGAAGCACGGTGAGCAGAGCTGAAGTTGCACTGTGGCTGTAACAGGCCTGCTTTTCATTTTGGGAACAAGAGCAGCCAGCCCAGGGGCAAAGGAAGCATAGCAGGGGGTAGGAACTGAGGTCCATGCTAATGTGCCTACACTATAGAATGATTCCATCATCACTCGTAAACGATACTCACACATGCAAGGATTGCAAGACAGCACTCTTAGCTGTCTCCTTCTGTGTAAGTTTTCCCCAGTTTTACACGAACGTGCTAATATATTCAAAACAATATAGTGTTAAGCATTTACTTAGTGGCTTACATTTCAAAAGAGAGGTGCCCAGTAGCTTTCTTATAATCATTGAAAAACTTTAAAAATTCATTAATTTAATTCATAGATTAAGAGATCTTGCCCCTAATACTTAAACAAATCAAAGAAAATGTCAAGTACTGTAGCAGTGCTCCCATGCTCTGCTACCATGCCACCATCATCATATCGCTTCCCAGAAGAGAATAAGATGGGTCTAAAATGAAATTAGGCACTTAAACACTGACAAACTTTCTAGAAGAAGTAAGAATCACCAATTTCTCAAGCCAGTTACATAATACTGAGAAAAATCTATCCCCTTGTCAGAAAACCAAACAACGTACCAAAATTCTACAGTTTTCTGGCACCACAAACCATGGTATTTGACCCACCTTTCATTTACTGTTATCAAGTATTTAAGGGAAGGGATTCATGCCACTCCAATCCCCCCTAACCCTTTCAATTATTGAACACAACTTGTAGCACATAGCACAAGAGTATGAGCTGAGAATTATTAGTAAAGCCCTAGCAAAGCAGTCATCTTTGTCAAAACACCTTCCATTCATGAAGATCCAAGATGTGCCTGCAGGATCTTCATTTTAAAACTTCTCATCCTGATGAACTCTATGTAGCCACACATTTTTTCTAGTCCAAAAATACATGCACGAATCATTTTCAAATGCTAGCCACTTTAGCATTAAATATACCAAATAAGCCCTTGCAGACCTTGGATCCTGGTTCTGGTGAATCAATTCAAATCAACATCTTCTGAGTTAAAGGTTATTCCTAGACACTTAGGGGTGTTGTATTTGGGATAACTAATTGTAAGATCTGAAACCTGTAATGAGCTCCAGATACTCACACAGATGGTGCTCCACAAATACTGACTCAATTTTCTTTCTCATTTCCTTCCCTTTTAATAAGATGTTCCTATAATTAAACTAGCCTAAGGCTTAATTCAGCGGGTAATAACTCACACTGAGGTTCATTGAGAGCCTAAAGCTAAATATACTTAGATATGAATAATACGCAGTTATTTTCCCCCTGCTGCTTTTACTGTTGTATACTTTGACTTGTTCAAAATGCATAAAAGAACACAGCACTTATGAAGCCAACAACGTTGTCTCCTGACAAGGAAAACACTTTCCCCCCACCCCCTGACCACCTCCACAAGCCTGTGGTCAGCCCACAACATTACCCAGTCAGGAAGGGCTTCACAGCAGAGGCAGTCCTCATCAGAGCTTGCACAGCCCCTGAAGGTGCTGCCACATCCAGAAAAGAGACCAATCCTCCAAGCTTGTACCCATTGAGCTAGCTGTAAGCACACAAATAGTACATTTCTGCATTTTAAGTCTTACACAGGCACACACAGTTGCAAAGATGGGGCTCTAATTGGAGTTTGCAGCCAGCTGTCCACAATTAATGAAGAGGGCTCATTTGTTGGCATGGAAACCAGCTCTACACACAAGCCACCCAAAGAGTATGCAGAACTCTCCCTGCTGAAATCTTAGGAACATAAAAAGGTTTCCAAAGACCTTTTACCCACTTTCTCAGTCTCCAATAACCAGGGCTCAGATTTCTTATCAGATGAGTTGGGAATACCTCTGAATGAAGAAACTAAGGGTGTCATAATTCCTCTGATTTAGAATTACTGTGCCCTTCTTCCTCAAAACATCCCTTAAAATTCCTTGGTTCCCTGTTTCTGCAGCAAGCTCTTATAGTCAAGAGTCTGTTTACAAAGAAGTCAGGTAACCCTGAAACCTGGCTTATCACCCAGGCACCATGGCACGCAGACAAACAGCAAGCCAGGCATTGATCAAAACAACCAAACCGCAATTTCTGCACGATGAAAAATCTTGCAAGAAAAATCTAGCTGATACGACAGGAGGCTATGAGTGGATACACAGATATGGATGTTGTTCAGTAGTTTTTATTGCTGAGGACTTGGTATTCTTAAATCATTATGCAGTTGTTGATACTGTAACGTGTTTATTCTCAGTTCATCATACATAGTTGAGGTCAACCCATGGCATTCATAAACATTCTTTGTTTAGTCTTAGGTTTTATCTCAGCATAAAACTGAAGAACTGATAACTAAAATGAGAAAAATGGTCACACAAAGGACAGACTTCTAAAAATCAAGCTGCTGGATGCTTTAATCTGGTTTGGATACCAGGGCTTCAGAGAGTTCCAAGTACTTTTAAGCCTAAAGCAGAAGAAGCGCACATGTGCCTGTACACTGGGAACCCACAGCGCTTGCCCACTTGAGCCTGGGATTAAGTGTGTGAATTGATCCCGACCCTCTGTCATCGGTACCCAGAGCACAGCTACAACTGGTCTTGCCACACACAGCAGTTGTGGGTTCATGCCACCTCTTCTAAAGATAGCAAGCATGGCCAAGGAGTCTTTGCTCTTGTTTCAGGCTCATTAGATGAGTGATGACAGGTTATAGTAGGGGTCCCTCATGGCCAGACAAGAAGCCAGGCCCCCAACTGCTGCTGTCCACTACAATTGCAGTTGAATTTAGCCAGCTGTTGTAACAACCAGTGCAACAGAAGAAACAGACCTCCCTGCACTCAGCTTTAATGAGTTGGGTGCATTTTATACAAGTTCCCCTGCAAGATCCCACTCAACCACGAGGCTTTGTGCTGCTGCTGAAGCATATGGCTATATCAACTCGTTTCTTATGTTGGCCTCCCCCTAGGCAGAAACACCTTTCTTGTCTTTCAGTCTCTGAGTCTGAGCTAAACCAAACATTCTCACTGAAGAAGAAGTAAGATAGCTCTCCTCACCCTGTTGTTTCTCTCTGAACTGATTGCTTAAGTTTATACTCTTCTTTATTTTAAGAAAGGTGGGGGAGTGAAATATAATCTCTGGGGTTTTGTTTACACAGCCTGCTTCATACGTAACCAAGATTCAATAGTGATGTACATCCAGAGTTCCTTTTTGCAAAGAAAGCAGCGGGTTATGTGTTTTGCTCACTCCTATGAGTAAGCTTATTATTGGACTAGTAGAGCCAGGCTGAGTGAGCATCACAGAGAAAGTAACAGTGGAAAATTCTGAGGAGAGACCGCACTTGTACAACAAAACCCTGTGTAACTCATGAAAGTTGGTTTTGACACTCTCACTCCACGTGTATGAGATCTTTCAAGTTGTTTGCACATGGATCATGATAGAGTTTTGCAATGTTCCTCTGAAAATAAAGACATTAGATTTTTGTGTCAGTGAAATTTAGAAGATGAAGGATTAATTGTAGTTAATCCAATAGAAAAAGGTTGTTGTGAAGAATTAGAAGTACTTATTTGCTTCGACCCTTTGAAGAAAATAGGGTCTGTGTATTCTTTTTTTTAAGAATTGTGTTCTCAGCCCCAGAAGTCTGGTTAAAACTGTTTTCCTGGTTCCTCTTCTGTGCAATCAGATTTAATAGATACAACCTGAAGAAGATTTAAAAGCTCCATTCTCTCTCTCTTGTTTTAAATCATCCCATTGCAATAACCCCAGTACTTTGATACTCTTTAACAGTCAACTTCACAGTAGAGTTGTAAAGGATATTGGCACACATAAATGATTGAGCTGTAGTAAAAAGTCTTCAAGAGAAAGAATACCTTGTAGACTTTGTTATTTGCTAATGTGTCAATAAAATTATAAACTCTATTTCTCTTTAATTTGCCTGTGGTAGGTATAAATGTGTATTTACAACTCAGTACACAGTCCTATTTTCCAAAATCATTCCAGCAGTTGAAGCTAGAAAAAGACTTGTTAGCTGATTTCTACTGTGCAAAAACTTCTCATAATATGTGGGAAATCTTTTATATCTGTTTTCTATTACAGATGTGTTGATTCATTGCTCTGAAGATTTTCTAGTAAAACATCATCCATTACTTGATGCAGATGAAGGCAAGGCAGACAGCCAGGCACAAGAGTACAGTTTGGGAATATGATGAGGCCTTTGTGGTTCTCTAAGTGATGTTTAAAATAGATCGCCATAATAACAATGCTGTATTCAGATGTTGCAACTGTTTTCTTGTTTCAGCTATTTGCTTTCAGCTCTTGCAGAGACAAGGATCTTCCTTCCTCATTTTAGAGACATTTGTAACGATGCATGAAGTGCCAGGAATCACTGAACAAAGTATATAGATTTAACTCAGAAAGAAAAGAGACTTCTTATGAAGAACTCTGCCACAAATGCATGAGGTGGTGACAGATTTTTTCTCTTAATTGTTCTGAGTTAATAAATTCTGAGTAATGTGACGCTTTACATTACTAATTATTAGTAATTTTGTCTTAGTTGTGGTAGTACTTTCATCTTTCAATAGAAAGCTATTCAGTGTTAATTTTAAGTCTTGATTTCATTTTAATGACCTTCTCAGCCACACTGCTTTCTCATACAGAAGACCTGATATGTTGGTTGTCATTGTTTAGCACAAGTATTAAAACATGCCACTTTGTCACATGCTGCATATTGTGTTTTTAACAAATGCTGGGGAATTCTGACGCAAGTGAAGTTACAGCAGCTTTTCTATTTACCTTAACAGATCAAAATTTACTTCAATTGCTTTGCCCTTTTTTGCATTCCTCATATCTCGATGCAGACACAACAAGGTGCTTCATCTTGAGTCTGCAGTTCATACTGAGTTCAAAAAAGGAATTGAATTCAACTTTAATCCTAGGTCTAATGCCAGAAGAAAGCAAGATTTTTTTGTGAACAATTCATTGCTATGATATTAAGCAGGTTTAAACACACAACTTCTAGCACTTCAGTAGATATTTGTGCTTGGAGTATCAGGGAAATCCCCATGCTTCTGACTCTAACTTGAGATCTGAAAAAATTAAGAATATTCATCCTCTCCTATTAAAAATTTGTCACAATTTCCCCACATCTACTTCACTGAACGTGCAAAAAGATCATCAGCTTTAAAACCAGCTCTGTAGGACAGTGTTTTTCTTGCAGTTTTCACTGAGGCTTCACTTAACGGCGTCATTATTCAAAGTCTGATGCATAATCCTCATGCATTTTTATGGTACTGGTCATTACAACAGCTATGTGCAACACAGACATGAATATATATATATATTTACAACATCTTTATGAGCTGATACATCATGTTATATTAACGTTTTACACCTTAGAGCTAAGACAGGGAGGTCAATACCAATAATATTCACCGACTGTAGGTATCAGCTTGAAACCCTTAAGATCTCATTTTGTAGAGAACAAGTACTATGCAGCACATATATTTTCAAGTGAAATGCAAGTTATCTTAATTACTCCTGTATATGCTTTGTTCTTCCACTGAACTCAATAATACAAGTCCAGCACCACCACATAATGAGAAATACAAGTTTTAGCACTACATGAGAAAAATATGATGAAAATAGCTAGCCAGCCTTACCTAGGGGGATCAGGGCAGTGCCAGGTATGGAACTACCAGTTTCACCAAAAGGTTCGTGCCCAGAGATCTATGGTCTGAAAAGAAACTGTAGACAGTGGTAGAAGGAAAGCATATTCCCCCCCCCTTTTTTTTATTTTTTATTTTTTTAGCAGAAATTAAAACAAAATCATAGGCAAATATGGGACTTTCTCAAAAGCACATACTATGCATCATTTAGCTATGGTCATTCAGTAAATCTATGTGAAATGTAGGTACAGCATGCAATGATCAAACTGGCCTAAAAACAGGGCATAAGCACAAGCTTGCTTTGAGAACAGCTGAAGTGGAGATGTTATCACTTCATAGGTGCATACAAAGGCCAAACTACATTTTGGAAGTGATGCGTCCAAAAAACTGTGTAAGAAGAGACAGGCACAGACCCTGCAAAAATATTGATTGATTTGCACTTATATTGAACTGTAGTGCCTGTGAGCTACAGCTGATATAGGTGACAGTAGGAAGATTTTTGGCTGCTTCTGTCAGATGTAGAAGAGAGAGCTCAGAGCCAAAGTCCAGTACCTAAGTCACAAGATCATTCTTCCCTTAAAAGTAAAAAGCTGGTATTAATACGTGACTATAATCTAGAGTAATTATCAAAGTGATAAGATGCACTCAGGAGCACAACAGTTATTCAGAAAGGAATAATTTCAAATTATTTATCACCTTCATTCACTAAAAACTTCATTCTTAAGCAGCTGGAGGAGAAGGAGCAAACACTGTGTCTGGCATTGTTACTCATTTCCCTCAATTATCCGTGTGTGCTGAATTAAACCCCCAAAACTAACAAGAAAGTGTTTCCCAGAAAACAGTCTCAGACTAGCAAGATTTTTCAGCATTATTTGCATTACTGTTTATCTCATGTGAGCTGATGAAAGTCCCAAGGGTTTACCTCTGACAAAAAGAATGGGACAAACACACATGAGTGCCCAGCAGCTCAGCTCAGCTGTGGTGAGGCTGCCAAAGGAGATAATTCTGCCAAGCGAAATGGCTTCCAGGCTGTGCACTTCTGCGTCAAAATGACATTAGTGTATTTTGACATAAGTGCTGTCTTTTATCAGGGATAAGCTTCAAAGCCACAGAGATGGGAAATCAGAGTTTGACAGAAAAAAATACAAGTTGACAGAAAAACACAAAGATAATTTGTTAAAGCCAACGCTCCAAGAGGCTGTGATACATTCAAGAACCAAACTTAGAGCAAAAGATAATTTATTGTTGCATAATCATTATGATTTTGGCATAATAAATAAATAAATTTTCTCTGCAGAGAAATGTAAAAAGCCTTGTGCCTGCTCTAGTGGCTAGAGCTGCTGACCCACTGTCCTGCTGATCACAGAAGCTGAGCTAGAGTGCTGCTAACATCTGTTCACACAGAAAGTACGGAGCTAGTTTAAAAAGTTGACTATGCTCACTTATATCTATTTTGATACAAAACTCTGGACAGCATGCATGCTTATGTGAATAAGGTTCATCCAGGAACTTTACAAAGCAAAGCAGCACTTCCATTTCACAGCTAGAGGAATGTATACTTACAGAGGTGAAATATTTGCCAAAGTTCACACCCATTGTGGGCCACTAATAATGCCAAGTCCTGAATGAGGCATCCCCAGTCCTAACTTGGAGCTGAATCCCATTGCAAAATTCATCCTTGGCCAGCAGAACTGTTGTGGATTTCTAATAGAGAGGCTGTGCTCCCAGGCCTCTGGGTCAGAGACTTTCCCTGAGCTCACAGATTGACCACTGAATCTCACTGACTTATTACAGAGTACTTAGCAAGCTTGATTAATCTCTTGGAAAAACAGAAAAAAGAAAATGTATCTTCATCTGCCATAGTTATCATGGGGGTTTCATAACTCTTTGGTTAGCGACACAGAATTTCCATTAAATTCCATAGGCCAAAAACCTTGCTGAATGGGGTTAAAAGTTTCCGACTTCACATCAACAAAACTTCGTGCTGGAGTGATTGTTATGTCCAACAAGGTAGGTCGTTTCCCTCCTGTGTATTTTTCCTCCTCTTATCTCTGGTGACTCCAAAAGCACATAGGATTCACAGAAGCTAAAACTAAAACAACAACCTACATCCGGTCAATCAGGTCATCTCTGATCTTCTGGTCAGTCCCCTTTGACAGCCACATAGTCAATAACATTGCCTGGGGATGATGCCAGTAAGTTTAGTTCCCTTTTTCCTTTCCCTTAAAGCTCAGAAGAAGTCAGAAAGAAAATTTTCATCTTCTTAGCCAAATTTCAGCACTCGAAGAAGGATTGTACTGCCATTTGTAAGTGGCGTAGCTTCTTGTGACATCTGTCTGTTAGCATGACTGATGTCTGCCCGTCTCTGTTTGAGTCCAGAAGCTTCTGCAGCGCACACAGGAAGATCAAAGACTTCTATCTAAATCCCCTACCTCAAAATATTTACTTGCTGTCATCTGAAGAGATAGGGAGAAGTCATGGCCTCAACATCTGACAACTCACTTGTGACACTTACTAATGGGTCCCATTTGCCATTAATGTCTCCAATGATATATATAGGATATCACGAAGAATACGTTAGAGCAGTTTCCAGAAAGGGGTAACTAGACCTATTTCAGTCTGGATAAGGCAGAAGTAGTACAGCTGCGAAGGAAAAATAACTAGTGAAATGACTTTCCACAGCACTACAGATACAGAACACAAGCCCTGGAGATAAATAGTCTCAAAGACTTTTTGACTCAGGTAGGACTTCCACTCTTTAAGCCTAGATATACCTGCTTAGATTTGATGCTCAGGTTATTGCTTAATGCAATAAAGTACAAAAAGATTAAGTCATTTTAGCCATGTAAGGCTGAAGAAAACATTTTGTCACCTTGTTCAGCAATCTAATCACATATGTGCAATATCACTTCTCACCTAAGCCAGGTATTGCTCATGGAAAGGATATCAACCTGCCTGTTTCTTCCAGTACATTTTGTAGGGCTTTGATTTCTGTACTCTGGCCAAAGTGGGGTATTGTTCAGGTCGCTTGTCTTGCCATTAATGTTCTTATGTTATGGTTTTCTCTGTTGGGTCAATGAGATTAGATTTCATTAGCACAGCAAACTGAAAAAAATACAAGTTATTAGATAATCATTAAAGCACATCTGTTGCCTTTTTCAGAGTGCCAAAGTCTGAATTCCACTGAACTAGTGACATGGCACTTGACCAGCGCTTAGTTCAGCTATGGTCAATGAGCTGCAAAAGGATTAAAATATTAGCAGCTAGTTGATTCAACCTAATCCCTGGCAGTTTTGTTTAGACTGCAAAGAAAGGTGCCTAGAGCAAAAGAGAATGAAACAATTGCAGTAAGAAAATGCTAGCATTTTTGAGTCCATTCCACAGATTGTGCTATATTGGTGCTTGACATGGATGTTGTGCCAAGACTTCAGCTCCTGGGGTACTCTAAATACACTTTCATGCATATCTATCCTGAATCAGTTCAAAAGCCCCTGAGAACTTCTCAGCCTGGAAGTCTGGCTGCCAGACAATGGAAACAGGTATTCCTCCGCTATCCACACACCCAAAATGAACAGCAATCTGAGCTATGAATGAATATAATGTCTCATACGCCAGCTTCTTTTTTCTTTTCAAAAATTCTTCTGAAATATCCTGTGGCAAATACGTTAGACCGTGCTTTTTCACTTTTTGTTTTAAGAGAAGTTGTGTGTGTCAAGTATATAGCTTTGAAAAATATTAGAAATCATGTTTTTGCACACAAAAATGAGAATTTTCCAAGAAGCCTTCATGGAAGGAATTGGCTGGTTTCCATCAGACATCGCTCACAATTTAAAGTCTTATCATATAAGTTCTATATGTGTGTAATCAGACAGCTGCCTCGAACTAATTCTACAAGGTAGAAGATTCTATAAGAACTCACAAAAGAGGAAAAGAAATAATGGTTGATCACAAAAAATATGACATACTAGAAAACACACAACAGGTGATATACTTTTCTTAAACAAAAGTCAGTATTAGTGAAATAGCTGTTAGGTCAGATTGTAATCAGCTAATTCAAGACTTGAGATATTTGTGATTTAGCGTAGGACTCATGATTTGCTTAATAAAGACTTAGGTTAGTTGAGCTGTACACAAGCATGAAAAGGAAATTCTGCGCTGGTTTTCACATGCATGCACACAGACATACTCTCACACACAAGGCTGGGCTCATCAGCTGTCTTCAGCAGTTTTTTTCCAAGTTGAAACTTAACATTTCCCCTTTTAGCTGTAGAGATGTGTTCATGATAGTTGGTATTCCTCAAAGAAATACCTCCAAGAACAAAACATACTAACTTACTTTGGAAGCCTCACTTACTTGGATTGATTTAACTGCTACTATATAGAATTCGGAATTTTTTCCTCTTTTTTTTTTTTGCTAGCTATTAATTGCTACATTTCAGGTAAACCTGCAGAAATGGAAATTCTATTGCACTGGACTCGACACTGATTTACGAAACATAAAGCATGTATACCATGAGTGTGCATGGGCACGCAAATGTGTGTGTGAAGGGGCCAAGAGGCATGTCAAGTTTATCTAAATCCACAGATGCATATTTACAAATGATCAATAATTATTTTTTAAACAAATTTAAGCATCTCTGTTGTTCTTCTCTCCATGACTATTTTTTTGCAACGTTCTCTTGTAAGTATTATATCCCTTCACTCATTAATCCCGATAAATGTTTACTGAAACAATTTCTCTGTATTGTACTCCCAGAATTCACCCTCTCACATATTACTCACCCGGGTTATCAGTAATAAACAAGATAATTATGATAAGCTATCGAATCTGTGACAGGTGGTGAAAGGCAAATGCAAGATAAATCCTACAACCTGAAGTTTATAATTGATGAATAGTTGTCGTTTTTTTTTTTCATTGATTTTGTTTATAATAAATTTACTTTCTATTACTGATTTATCTGTTGTAATTTCTGTTTCAGTGAGCAGGTGATTAGCAACATGACTGCTACTCTTTAACAAGGAAAAGAGGCACGTCTAAGAGAGCATAGTGACTGGGTAATTCACGTACCTCCTACAGCAATTAAGGAATATCATGTAACTCTGAACTCCTTACCTACACAAAAGGTCATCTCTTTTGTTCATTTTTCCTATTGTAGATTTCTAACCTTGGAAACAAGGTTCTTTTCAGACGTGCAACTTCTGCTGTGTGTCACCAGATGGTTGATTCTCTTTAGGCTGTTGCTTTATGCTCAAAAATAGTCATTGTTTAAAAGTGATTGGCTTAATATTTCCACTTTAACTAACTGTTGGACCTAAAGAACAGCCCATGTTCTTCGTGTTATAACTTGGTTATCAAAGTCAGTATGTGTCATCTAAAGACTCTGTACTGATGAATTGAGCTTGTTAGCAGCAGCTACAAATCCCTTTGGGATGTTTCTGGGTCCCAGAACAGTTAAGGTATTCTAAATAACTGGCTGCAAGGGTTCTTCTGGAAACAAATAGAAGTTTTCCCTGCCTTTTGAAAAAAAGAAAAAGATATGCATCATCATAAACACGGGATTAGGACATACATCCTGGATGCATGAAGCCTAGCTTTTGCTTTTGTATGCTTTTAGTAGTGCTCAAACCCACATCTCTGACTTCCATGTATGCTACCCTAGCTACCAAGACCAAAAGGTGAGAGTGCAACATCATTCAGGGAAGAATTCAAAATTCACAGGGTGAGATCTTGCATCTTCTGATATCAAATAATGATTCAGGAACTCTCCTAGAGTGTGAGAAATTTGAATTTTGGTATATGCTCTACCATGTATTTTACATGGTGCCTGGTTAATACAAAATAGGCAAAGGAAGAGACAGGTTTCAAGGCTTTAAGACCCTACTTTTCTATGTCTACTTACCAGAAAAAGCAACCATGCAAATGCAGTCTCCCTAGCCTGGCAATTATTAAGATCTTTTTAGCAGAATAGAACCGTCTTAGCAAAAAATAGAGAGCGCATAGAGAAAATTACAGATGTTAGGGCAGCGCTCAAGAAAAAATGAAGGAAGAAAAAAATGAAAAATATATAACCCAGGCTTTCTATTCACTTAGCTTTCTTTCTGTCTGAAATAGTCACTGTGCTACAGTGAGAATGGTTCTTCCTTTGCCTTTGCAACTGATCTCAGACTCTTCGCACATATTTAATACAACAAAAAAAGCAAACCTTGAATGAGGCAGTAAACGGCCTAATGAATGGCTGTTACAGCTATACCATGGGATTGGGGCCGAAGAGTGATATGATCAGGCAACTCTATCCAGCAGGATGGTGCTCTATGGAGTGTTGGCTTCCCAAAGCAGGTTAGAGAAAACTAAGCCTGTTTTCACTTATGATTGGAGCCCATTTGTTTTCTTCCTAGATCCTCATATATCAAGAAGGCAAAAATCCTACAGTGCCTACTGGTTTTGTATCATAATTGCAGATTCTGGCATTTCTTACAAGAGACGACATCAGAATGTCCTCTTAGATTTGAATAATCTTAATTTTAAGCATTTTATTCAGGATTGTCTTCTGCTTTTAGAAACAAAGTAATACTAAGTAGTCTGGAGATGACAAAGGTTCAGTTCATGCCTTCTATATGGATTTGTGGCAGATAATCAGTTTTAGAAGCAAACAAAAATTAGTGGACTGTGAGTTTTTGTCAGCCTGTAGTTCACTTCACCCGTATTATTAACTGGGCATCTTGTGTATACATAAATTTTAACTGTTAATCAAACAATTCTACACTGTAAAGTTCAACAAACTATTTCTCCTCCTTGCTCCCCAAAGCCCTGAGCTGCTTTTAGCATTCAAATCACTTCAGTTTTCCTGAGAAATGTCCAGTTCCTGTGACTCATAACACCACCTACTGGACAACTATGACCAAAATGTGACTAAAAATGCTCTTAATCGGTGCATTGGCCTGAGTACACTGATAACGTATTCATACACGCACCTGCTTTGGTCACAGTCTAACACGAATTCCTCTGGTGATGTTATGATCAGTTATTTTTTAGTGTCAGTGAATAAACACCTGTCAGAGTCGAGAATGCATTCTTCTCTTGCGATTTAGGCCTGGGGAATAGTTCCAGCGTGAAGGCAGAAAATAGTAAAATAATGATTCATTTCTGATATTAAAAAAAAAAAAAAAAAACAGCAGAAAAAAAAGCCCTGTGTTTTAGTTATGATTTTGTTCCCATCAGCTAAAATCATGGCTTCTCCTAACTTCAGTCATTGGGAAGTATTTAGGAAAAAAGTATGGATTGCTTTAGCCTTTGGAGAATACCACCATGTTCTAACAAGAAAAGGCAACCAGGCAATTTACCTCCCAGAAACACTTTAAAGTGCTTCAGAAAACGCTACTGAATAAAGATGGGTAGCTACTGAGTGCAATCATAGCTCAACGTATTTTTCCCTTCTTTTGCATTACGCATCTTATACACTCTGAGATCTCATGGGAACACATGGGGATTGCTCTAGCACTGATTAGGAATATAGTCCCTGAACTTCCTCTAGCAAGTAAATAGATGTTTGTCAATCAGATGAGACAGCATGTATAAAGAGACACTGGGGGACTTACAGACTTCTTTCCCTGGCTTGAGTAGTTACTGTGATAATCTGAGCACTCTTACCAAAAGTGATGAGGTACTGTTTTAGATGCAAATAGATTTCAATACACCTAATGCGACAAAGTCATCACCTTTTTCTTAAGGTACACATCATTGCTCGTGAGGCTCAGCAGTTCCTTCACAGACCATATGTTGAACCATTAAAGCTCAATGATTTACAGAGGTAAGTACAACCTGTTGCTTTTGATGTGCTACAGTAAGTATTAAAAAGTTACACTTAAGAAAAGCTCACTGCAGGAAAATATATAAGCACTGTATATTCTGTGACATTGAACAACTTTATTTTCCCACCATCTACAGTTAAAAAATTAGATAGAGTGTATGTAAAATAACAATGAAAGATAATAAACGATTTGATCTTCATTTTCAGAAAGAAATTCTCATTCTGGACTCTTCATTTCTGAATCTAAGATACCACGGACATTATTTTGACAGATGATGAATATGTGAGCTCTCAAATCTCTTCAGTAGTAGTGGAGTGAGAATCAGTCAAATAAAAATGATAGACCACTCTTTTAAAACTTATGCTATTACAAAAGGAAGGGGTATTTGTTTCATAAAACCAAAGTCTGCAAATTTGAGACATGTATCTGAACTGAAATAAGGTTATTCACTGTTTGACCAGAACTTACCTGTATTTTTTTCTTAGTGTAAAAGATTTTCCTCTTTCCTCTTGGCAACATTCAGAATACTCTAGGCCTAACGTTTATGGCAGGGAGTTATGTTTATTGCTTAGAACGAATAGCATACTTTAGATAAAGACATGCAAATCTTTTAATTCTAATACTTTTGGCTGAGGACCAGGAATTAATTATGTTAACCTCAAGAATTATTTAAAAAAAAAAAAAAAGAAAGAAAGCAATCTTAATTAGAACTGTGGAAAATTCCACAGAACATATCTTCCTTTACAACTCTCTCTTTTTTTCCAATAAACACTGCTGACAAATCTCAAGAAATCCAAGTTTTTCTGTATGGGTACTTGAAAGGAATTTTTAATAACAAAAACTGTAGAATTCTTTTCTTATCTCTAAAGTAATCAAGTAGAACAAATTAATGGAGTAACTTCTGAGTATGTATTACTCACTGGAAGATACTGTACCAGACAGTTCATGGCTCCTAAAATACTTATCAAGCTTTTATTATATTATTGCCACCAAATAAACTGGTAAACAGATCACATGATTTAAGAAAAAATCCCGTGGAGAACCAGAAAATGTTGGATAATGTTAGAAGTATGTGTACCCTAGTCTTGTTCCATTTAGGTCAAAGACAAAAGATCCTGCTGATTTCAACAGTCTTACTCAGGCCTTAGAAATAGTTTGCTAAAGTCACTGTGCCTGATAAAGCTTCAGGTTTACTTCCGGTCATGCTGTGGTATCAGTAATTAGAGCAAGGCACTGCTATGTTCTGGTACTCTTGGTATCATTCCCATCAGTACATACCTGCCTGGGCAGACTGTATGACTTCAGAGAGTATGTTTTCAGAAAATACACTTTGTTTCTTGAAAATGACTTTTCCCAAGAGGTGATACTTTGTGCTTCACAGCCACCCTGAGCTGCAGTTTCAGCTTTATGGCATTTCAGCAGTGAGATACTGAGCATAAGCACTGGTCACGTCCTGCTTCAGTACTTCAAATGCATAGATTATTGATGGGTGTAAAATGGGATAATACAATCAGGAGTTAGACACAAATAGGTTCGCTTAAAGTCAACATACAGTGTCTACTAATCATGACTTGTTGACAGAAACAGACATTTCTGTTGTTCTTAACAGCAGAACTAATAGGCTCAAAGAAGTTGAGCCAGGGGAGGAAAAAGGCACCAACTCCCGTTCTAAAAAGTCTTGTTTCAACACCTCTGACTATGCGTTAAAAATCGATTTTCTCTCATCATGGTATTTTACTTACCACAAGATGGCACTGTTTTTTATTTCTTCATTCTCAGCTAGCACTGTCCACAGTCCTCCTGTGTTTCATCATGCGCTCTAAGGAGAAAACGATCAGATATCAATAGTATTTAGCACACATTTATTTCACAAATCTGGTGTTTTTTGGGCCTCCTGCTCTCTTTATACTAGATTTGAAAAATCTGGGGTAGAGACTTGCAGTGTTTATTGCTTGCAGACATGATTTTCCTTTCAGATCGTAAGATGATTCACAGCCCACCAGATCACTTCTGAATTTTCAGATTTAGCTTACTTTGGGTTCACTAAATCAAAGAGTTGGTTCAGATGTGAGACCCATCCAAACCTAAAACCATGGAAAAGATTTGCATGGACAGGATTTGAGTTTTCAATTCATAGTGAAATAAGGTAAGTGGCACAAAAAATTCTAGGCAGCGTTTTGTACAGTTCTACTACAATAGTGCCTCTTTCACTGTCTATCTGGAAATAGCTTGTATTAAATAATCTATAAATGTAATGTTTTTGAGTAGATGCTACTAAACATTCTCATAATAGACTTGTAGTGCCTACAAGGACACAGGGATTTACAGTTATCCATGTTTACGTAAACAAAGAGACTTTCATTAGCTGAAATAGGTAATGATAAAACATGATTTCTAACTTAGTATGCATTCAAAAAAAAAATGCTCTAAGAAAGCTTACCAAATAACCACTGTTTGAATGCAAAAGTTGGATTTGTGCTTCTGTTGAGAATCTGAACTAGTGACTTACTGAAAGTAGTGAAGACCCCTCCTTCTACAGTATCCCCAGAAAGTATCCAGTGTTTGTTTTCTCTCTTGTGAAAGAACATCTGTTGTGAGTGGTATGAGCTATCTTCTGGGTCTGACCCACCTCTAGTTACTCTTTTAATAACCCAAGTCAGTATGCACAGTAAGTAGGACATGCATGGGTCTCCTTTCCACATAATGGATAG
>JANHGO010003155.1:0-27884 GCA_024606505.1 Aquila spilogaster
GGAAGGGAAGGGAAGGGAAGGGAAGGGAAGGGAAGGGAAGGGAAGGGAAGGGAAGGGAAGGGAAGGGAAGGGAAGGACTGAAGAAAGAATGAGCTTTCTGGCATGAGATGTTGTCCAAAAATACAGTTCTGTCCCTAATTTCAATCATTCCTAGGGGAGCTTTCTTGACAATTTGGCCTCATACTTTCCCTCTTGTTGTCTCCCACCAGCTGAGATTTATTTGGGGTGGTGACAGAAGATGACCACTTGACCACTTTCCCTTGGGGTGCTATGTCAAGAACTGGACTCAGATGTCTTTTGTCCGCAGACAATGGCAATCACATCTCCAGACAGTTGTACGGCACTGCATGTCACCCACAATATTTATCAATATTATTTATTATATTTACAGACATTGGAGTCAATGTCTTTGAACACAGAACAAAACCATATATGCTAGACAATAAAAACAACCTATTCTGACAAGCAAGCAGACAAACAAAGCTATGCTTACACTAGTAAATAAAACAGCTTTTGACCTCCCCAGTGGCTTAAAGGCGAGTAACACAGCACAGCTATGGTGGCTTCATCCAAGACGTCCAATGGGAATGGTCTCCAGTTTGGACTACCTCTGAAACATCACCAAAGGCTGCTGGGGACTGCCAGCTAGACTAGGCCAAAGCAGTTTCATGGCCCATGACAACAGTTTAAAGCACAGACCATTGCTGGGCAGTGCCTGGCCTTCTGCCTCGGATATGTGTAACAACAACATCCTGCTATTTGATTTTGATAGCTTGGAAGGAGGACTCTGGAATGCTTCATTAAGACAATTAGACTGAGCATGCAGATGTGTTATATGGGTATTGCAATGCATCTCCAGAGGGACTTGCACAGGGACAGTGAACACCTCATACTCTTTTAATAGGTTCTAGATTAAAAAGGACTACGGTGACTGTATGACAGCCCTGCACCTCTAGTGTGAGAATTGTTATGCATAAAAGGAATAAGATGAAGAAAGGACACAAAGGACAACTGAGAAAGAAACGGAAAGGGGAAGAACTATGGAGCAGCTTCAGATAAGTATTCAAGGGAGATGCAAGGAAGGTATTAATGTCATCGTAACATTGACACTGGGTTGAAAATCTAAAAAACAACATAAGACATTTTATGGTCTGTTAAATCACATGATGAAAAGCATTTTGCGCAGAAATTATTTTATATGAATGATCATTGTTCTTCTAGAAAACAGACTAATACCAAATGGAATTAATACAACAGAATGCCAAATTGCTACTACTACTACTAATAATAAATCCTGAGGTTAGGTTTTCAGAGCTTAATTATTCAGAGTGCTAGTCACTAATGGCCTGAGACATCCCCATCACAGATAATGCAAATTGTCAGTAGAAATGTGATTGGAGATAAGTGGCCTGAATTACTGGAAAGCCGTAATAATGATAAATAAGAAGTATATTTTATAGTTCTTTTGTACCCCAAATCTGTGAATCTCACCAACCTTAATGAATCTTCTGTGGCAGAAGGTTTTGGTAATCTGAAAACACTGCTTTTGTAAATGAATTGCACAGAACTTCCAGTGGCCCTGCATTTGCTGTCTATTAAGCATCTTGCCCTCCATGATACCCAGAAGAAAAGGCCACAAACCTCTGACCTTGGACTTGAAACCCTTTGAAGGATGCAACAAATCTTCATATTCTAGCAGTTTTGCAGGGCAATGGACCAAACATTTTTATAGCATTGACTACAATTCAGTAAACAGACACATTGCTTCCGTCCTTCTTATTCTGACACAGACAAGGACATCCTTTGTTCTGTCTGTGAACCTCTTTTACCAGTTCTATGATTCTTTGAAATCTTTTGAGACATGGTTTGCTCACAGAAGAAGTGAATGAGAAGTTTGTCACCATCCTGGAAAGTCCAGGTTCGGGTCCCTAGATATCTCAAGCCCAGATACTTATTCTAAACTTTTCTTTTTGGAAGCTGGACAACTCTTGTCTTTACTGCTTCACATTTTGCAATATTTATTCTTCCCTTGTTGCAGAGAGTCTCAGAAACAGCTGAAGCTAGACATCAAAACATTGATTGATTTGATTAATTTACTTGATAGCGCAGGTATTGGCAATGGTAAGGTAAAAAATGATCTCTGACCTATTCTAATAAGCTAATAGAGTTTGTGTTCCAACTTAATGGGGGAGGGAAAGCTCAGAAAGTCATAAATATATTAATGCCTTCAATCCACTCCAAATGATTAAATATCTCCAGGGCTGAAAAAAGAGAGTGCAAAGGAATTTTTGGAGTTCCTGGTAAGCAAATCATTCATTAATAAAGAACACTTCATTGTGGATAGAAACACCTTCTGTTTGATTCTTTACAACACAGAAGCATCATCAACTGCCTGGCAAGGAACTTTTGAAAGGTCAGGATTAGCATTAATCATATTTTGGAGTGTTGATAAAGGGTATTTTTGCTGCTAGCCAGAATTAAAAATAAATAAATAAATAAAAATCAAGTCTTCATTTTACATATTCCCAGCACACTCTTCAAAGCAAGAGAAAAACGATTTCCAAATGATTTAGAGACAGAGAAGTTGATTCTCTGCTGATTGGCAACCAGTTATTATTGCTTTTTATTATTTGTATTCCAGTAGCCTGAGGATGCACCAACGTGATAAACACTGTGTGTATATACTGGAATAGAAAGTTTCTTGTCTAAACAGTCAAAGTAAACGGTGGGAGGGGAGAGAAGGAGCAGAGGGGTGTAGTGATTTGCTCAAGGTTATTCCACAGGTCAGCAGTAGATGTGACATCATAGTCCCATTCTCTACAATGTATATCTAATGGCTGTGTTCTTGGGTTGCAGGTGAAGATCATAGAATCACAGAATCATAGAATGATTTGGGTTGGAAGGGACCTTTAAGATCATCTACTTACAACCCCCCTGCTTTAGGTAGGGACACCTCCCACCAGACCGTGTTGCTCAAAGCCCTGTCCAGTCTGGCCTTGAACGCCTCCAGGGAGGGAGCATTCACAGCCTCTCTGTGCAAGATGTTTACATCTTCCTATTGAACGATTCTATATTATTTCTGTATGAATTTCTATACTGTACCAATCCTGATTTCTCTCCAATGAAGACACTACACTAGGTCATCAAAAGAAGCAGCTAGAGCTTTGTCACAGCCATCCATACACACAGCAGACATTAACAGAGACAGCACTATTTTGAGACCAAGACACTTAGTCTTCTAAAGAGCTTGTGTTCCAGCTTTTCCTGCATCGTTTACCAGAGACCTCGTGTTGCTCAGGACAGATTTCTGGCCCAGACTGAGTCAGTGACTCTTCAATACAATGTGACAGTGAAAATTGAACTTAGAACTTCATTCACAAGTTGAGCACAAGATTTGTGGTCAACTGAATGCTCACTGGAGACATTAGGAAAAATGCGAGAGCTCTCAAGGGAAAGAGGCATAACAGAAAGAGAGAACAAAGCACCAAGAAAGACAAATGTAACACAGGGAAAACTTAGGAGATGAGTGACTGTGGTCCCACTGCCTATCTAGCTATTTCCAGCACAGCAGCTATCAAGTCCATGGCTGCTTCTGTAGCAAATGTTTTGTCATACCAACAGGTCACCATCCATGTAGGTCATCACTGAATCTCTGCTTTTTGTTATGGCTGCCTGCCTCGTATGACTGTGTTTTCCATTACAAATGCCATTCACAAGTGTCCCAGTGACCCAAGCATTTTTGTAGATGCTGCACCATTAGCAGTAATGATAGTACAGAAGATTTGTATTGGAACAGACTACCAAGGGAGGTGATGGAGTCACCATCTCTGGAGGTGTTCAAGAATGGTGGAAATGTGGTACTGAGTGTTATGGTTTAGTGGACATTGCGGTGATAGGTTGGTGGTTGGACTAGATGGTATCAGAGGTCTTTTCCAACCTTAATGATTCTATGATTCTAAGCCTTCCAGCTTCTGGCTCACCGATAAATAAGAGAGCACTGAAAAGCTCTACTTGATAATCAAAGAAGAGGCAACACTCTGACTGAGAGTTGCTTATGGTAGGCTGTACAGGCTGTACTTCAGTGGCTAGTGGAAGGTCATACATTCACCAGAACTCTTCTTCTTTTTCTGTCCAGTCTCCCAGTCTTCTACTGCATTCTCCAGGAGAGGACTTTGTGCAGCGTTGACGCTAGGGAAACAGCATGAAAGCTCTCTGGCAGGGAAAGTGTTGTTCGTCATGTGTAGAGGAAGTTTAGTCTTTCTGTCACTGGAAAGTGATGTTCTGTCCTCTCCCATCTGACTGAAGCTGGAAAACCTCAGGAGGTGATAATGAGGCAGTGTGGGACTGTTCCAGGTCTGAGTTTCCAACACAGTGTGAGAAAGAAGATCCTGGAAGATGCAGAAAGGACAATTATCTGCAATGTCCTTGTCAGCATAACAGTGTGGTGCAAGACCACTTTCTTCATACACTCTACCCATGCAGCTGAACTACAGAAATAAAGCCAGTGGGTAGACAGGTAGATAGGCTGGTGGATCCAGAACACAGGCACCGCTTTTCCTGTACAGCAACACCCTGGAGTAGAGCAGATCTCTGTTAAACTCCATGTAACCATCATATAATACTGAACTAAAGAGAAGCAAGGTAACATTAGCAATCTCCCTTTGCAAGCTGTGTGCATCTCCAGTCTCCACTCCAGAAACCTGGTCACGCTGCACAGCCCATGCAGCTGTCTGTCAAGGACAGATTTCACCTCGTGCCTGGGTGGAGCCACAGGGTACATTCTGCCACTCACATGATAGAGACAGTCAGACAGTGTGTTTGCCTCTTATTTTAATGCTGACTTACCCAGGGAGCACGATAACCAGATGTTTTAATTCTAGATAAATTACTTCTTCCTGCAAGAACTGCTGTAAAAAAAAAAAAACCCTGGAGGGGAAATAAACATAGCACAGCTTGTTGAGTGCTACTTCAAGGAGTGCAAGCATTCTGGGTAATGGCTTTCAGAGGAGTGCAGGTATGGGGGGAAAGGGGGACTCTGAACAACCTGCCTGCTCGGATGAGCAGAGAGGCTTGGAGAAAGCAGCAACCAAGATGGCAAAGAGATGATAGTGGATACCACTGCTCTGCAAGAAGTGAGGGCTCGTGCAGTGCAGATAAATGCAGAAGTTGTGATGTGCAAGTTTTCTGTTGGACTCTTTTGCAAAGGAAATTTGACAGCCCTGTGGCTGAAATCATGGCGTGAGTGTCCACACCTGATGCATCGACAGATCCTTGGGGAGGATGTAGAGGATGCTCAGTTTTGCTCCCTATTTCCATTTTCAGGAAAGGAGAGTGCTACCCAGACTATCACAGTCAGCTTTGGCCAGGCAGTGAAACATCAGATTTATGGGAAAACTGCCCACTGGCTCTGTTTAATGATCCATAGATAAGTTAATTAACACCCTGCTGTGTCTGACCTACACAGGGCCAGGGTTTGCTGTTGCCCTCAAGGAGAGTCATGAGCTATTCAGATTGGGACTGTGGGAGCTATTGCTCTTGCTCCTGAAAGTTTGGCGTTCACTTCCCAGCAAATGGCAGTAAGGTAATGCTTGCAAAATGAAAAAGAGCCCTTTATATCTCTCCACCCATGCAAGGTATCGGCCATTGGGTACATGACTGAAAGTGAATAAGTTAGGAGCACCAGTGTCCTGTTTCCATGGATCATGAAGAGAGTGGGGAGACCTTCAGAAATCACAGAATCATAAAATCATTGAGGTCATCTAGTCCAACCATCCACCTACCACCACTACTGCCTGCTAAGCCATGTCCAGAAGTACCACATCTACAGGTTTTCTGAGCAATGAAATGGGTTGAAACAAGTTCTCATAGCACCTTGCACTCTCTACCGTCACCAAAGGCATCCAAGAACAGAATAGGTGAGGAACTGGGCCTTGGAGCAGTTTGGGATATGTTTCAGGACTTCTATCTCAAATCCCCAGGAAATAGGGCTGTTAGGCTGCCCATACCAGCATCGCTCTTTGGAAATAATGTAATTTGCCATAGAGTGGTAATGGGAAACAGATGAGCTACATAACCCAATAAGCCACTTATGCTGCATTTCTGCAAATGCAAACTTAAACATACAGTTGTGTTTATGTTTTGGGTGCACAGAAGGGAAAAAAAACAACAACAAAAAACCTAAAGCCCTGTTCTTTATCATTTGATTGGCCTGGACACTGGGAATATGATCATTACACTACAGAGACAAGAGGGGGAGACTTCATAATGTCCTTTGGTGTCTAGACCAAAAGCAATAAAAGATCACACAGTCCTGTGCACCTCATCATAACAGCATTATTCAGGGGCCAACCTGTCAAACAGGCTGAAAAATGGAACTTTCATCATTTTAAAGCTAATTTGATAATTTTATTATCCTGCGAGACAAGGAAGTGATCGGAGCCAAGGCATACGCTAATGTCTTGTTGAATACTCTTTGATTTTTTTTTTACAGCCACTGAAGTCAGTCAGAAGTTCTGCATTATCTCATTGTAATTGTCCCGGGGAAAGGTACTTCAATAATTTTTATTACCCCGGGGAACGAAAACTTATGTTTTATTTGGTAATTTCATAGTAACAGCTTCCACTGTGTAACAAACTCAGAACGAGCTGAACGGTGGCCCATCACTATGCACTCCCTTTGAAGACATGGGATGCACAGTGTGCAAGAATCACGCAGCAGATACACTCACTCGTGCTAGGGATAGGAGCTGGCAAGTCCCTTGCTGGACATATGAAACTCCAGCAGAAGCGAAGAGGTCAAGAGGAACCATGGAGTCATAGAATCACAGAATTCAGTTGGAAGGAAACTTTAAAGGTCATTTAGTCCAGCTCTCCTGCAATGAACATTATTGCCTGTGTAATTTCCAGTGTATCTCAGCTCCCAGGCTTTATCACAGCTAGAAATGGAGTAGAGAAGGCCTCCTAGCCTCGTGTCTCTTCTCGCAGGCAACTTCAGATGTACATTCATGAGTATTTTTTCTCTTGCTGCTCCTGCATTTTCCATGGCTCCTTGTAGCATCACTTATGCTCTTATCTTCTGATCAGCCCAAAAGCCAAATGCAATCACTTCCAAGTACCCTTGAGGTAGCACCAGCTCTGGGTAGATATCAACTCTGGAGACCAAATAGGAAGAATGAAAACAAGGTGTTATCATTTTTTAGCAAGGAAATAATCACTTCAAAACAAGTGTGGTCAGTGACACAACAGATAAACATATGAAAAAAGAACAGAAAGCTCCGGGCAGTCTATAAGAACCACCCATGGAGGGGCAGGGAGAGTTATAGAAAGGAGAATAAACACAGGAAAATTGGTAGTTTGTGAGCATCAGATAAGCAGGAGACTGGAACAGCCACGCCAAGAGAGGTAATGTGAAGTCACTTGAGAAGGAGCTAATACAGGGGCACAGCTTTAGTTTTCTCCAACCTCAAGGGATAAATCTTGTCCTGCATTTACCCATTGGTTCCAGAATGTTTTGGCTGTTTATATTAGCTCTTGGCTATATAACTCCGGATTAGTATTGATGTTTAAATCACACTCTGGTCATCTCCTGAGTGTTGCTAAACCAGCAGAAATAAGGTAAGCAGAAGGCATTGGTTCATGAACTCTTGTAATATCAAAACTAGGGGGCTCCCAGTGACATTATCGTGCTGAACACAAAAGGAGGTGCTCCACACAGCACTTAAATAAATTGAGATACTCCTAGAAACTGCAAAAAAAAAAAAAAAGCCAAACCAATCAGATAAACTCACAAAGGAGAAGTCAATCAAGGGCTTCTAAACATAGAGAAAACAGCTATTGCTCACGTCCCTTTTTCATCCCACTGGAGACTGGGGGACCATACTGGAGAAGTATCACTGTGTGGTGCCACGTGCTTACACTATTCCCCAGGCATCTGCTGTTAGCTACTTTTGGAGGCAGAAAGGTTTGGCTGACTCTCTACAGCCCATCTTATGCTCACGTCATTTGTGGAGTAACAGTTAAGTATGATAGCTAAATGTCTGTCTCTTTCTTCTGCAATGGCAGGCTGCAGCAGGCTTTGAGATTGTGTTTAATGCCTGAGCTACGTACCTAAAATCTTTTTGCATTCAGTCACTGCCTCTACTGTCATTCTGTGTGTTTTGTATGCAGACATTATGTGGTATGCTTGTCACCAAGGCAGTGCATATGCTGTGACTCAAAAAAAAGCCCCAGGCAATAGCTGGCCTGGTTTAGGTGAGTGACAAAAGTTAGATATCTAAGTTTATAGAGAACAGTCTTCTCCTAGATTCAAAGATCATTCAAAGTGATTTCTTTACTCACACTCTGCTGGAGGTTATCACCTCTCAACCATAGAACCATAGAATGGCCTGGGTTGGAAGGGACCTTATGGACCATCAAGTTCCAGTCCCCCTGCTGTCAGGGTTGCCAGCCACTAGATCAAGTACTAGCTCAGGGGTCACGTAACTTTCTCAAGAAAGTATTCATCTTCCCAACTCCTGACTTACTGCAATCAAAATACACAGTATTTGTAAAAATCTATGAGTCAGACCATACAAACTAAGCCCATTCAATTTCAGTGATACAAGTTAGGGTAACCTAATCAAAGAGCTCCATCAGCTGATAGAAGGAAAAGATCAGTGCTGTTTGAGAAGTTAGTCTGATTTATAGAACGATAGCTTCTAATAGGTTCAAAAAAATAACAACTCTGTATGTCTCTTGTCCAACTCTATGTTCAAGCAGAACCAAATAGATTGGCTTGCTGTGAGTTTGTCTAGCCAAGTTTTGAGTATCTCCAAGGATGGAGATTCCATAATTATCCTTTCCAGTCTTTGAACATCACAAGGTGATTTTCATATATTTTTTTCCTTACAGTTAAGAATTTGCTATGTCTTATATTGTCTGCTTCCCCTGCTCCATAGACTCTTATTAGGACTTCGCAGATGGCAATAAGGTCTCACCTATGCCTTCCTTTCTGCAAGCTGAGCAGGCCCAGCTCCCAGTTTCTCCTTGTCCATCACTTGCTCCAGGGTCCTGAACATCTTGGTGGCCCTTTGCTGGACTCATTCCAGTATGTTCACGTCTTTCTTGTCCTGAGAATCCAGAACTACACACAGAACTCCAGAAGGGGGATCACAAGTGATAATAAGTGAAGAGGAATCACTTCTCTAAACCTACTGGCTCTACGGTTAAGGTTAGGGTGCCTAACCCCACCATACCCCACCATGCTCTACCCTATATGCAGTTTGCCACAAGGATGCACTGCTGATTGTGCAACTTGTTCGTCTGCCAAAACCCCCTCTCATTTTCTGTGAAATTACTCCCCAGCCAGCTGGCACCAGCCCATAGCCTTACGTGGAGTTATTCAGTCCCAGATGCAGGGCTTTCATCATGGCATGAGTGGCAAGAGCAGTTGAGAGTCCTTCCATTTCTTTAAGTTCTCTTAATTAAGAGCCAATCTAGCATTCAAAGCTTAGCATCCTCTTTTGAGATTACCTAGAGGGTAGCGTGTGAATCACAGTAGTGCCACCAGACCCTATTTCAGACCCACAGTGCTCACATTAAATACTGAAGAAACTGTTAATGCACTCCACTGGGATACTTCTCCACAGAACCACCAGGGATCGCAAGAGTGTATGTTTGAATAATGAGGTCCTTGAGACAGAACTCAATTTTCCTTCAGCACAATACACTCCATTCCAATTCATTAAAAGGTGCAGACATTCTCCTGTATTATCTTTCAACAAGTGGCAATTTTTCACATAGATTCTATCAAGCAGACTGGTTCCTAGCACATAGATGTATTGCTTGCTCAAATAGCCATAAGTGTCAGGCCTGGAGTTAATTGCAAATTGATTGAATGGAGGTTACATTAAAAAAGATGCCAGAAGTTACAAATTCATTAACAATGTTGAGAAAATACTTTGTGCTTATACAGGACCTCCCACCCAAACTCTCTGCCTATAGTCTCAAGCCAACGCTGTCCATGTATTGAGCCACACTGCATTCTCCCTATTTACCTGGGAAAAAAACAAAAAAGCTAAGCCACAGGAAAGTCATCGTTTTTCTTTCCCCCAGAAATATTAAGACATAGTACCTTTTTCCAGCTTGAGTACCAAGCTGAGACACCATGGACTATGAAGGACTTTCAGTACCCTTTAGGGCTGGCTGGTTGTGCAGAACACTACCTATGGGAACCAGCATACAGGAGCCTCCAGCTCTGCCTGACCACGTCCAAGTGGTGGGCCCAGTACAAGAAAATGCCATCCTGGAGCCATACCTTGTTCAACCGATATCACATCTCCAGACAGTGCACATTGCTTTGGAGCCAATGTTGTAGCTTCTGAAGAGGGGTCAGTCTGGATGTGCTCATCCTGAAGTAGAATACTTCTCTCTGGTCCTCACCAACCAGCATAAGGGCATCCTCTGGTACAACTCACAGAACTTCTTTTCACATATATTCATGCATCTATGTGAATCATCAAGGTTGGTCTTTGTTGATTTTACTGAATAACAGATAAACCAGAAAATTAAGAGGGCTGTTATCATTAGCATGTACAAAATCTTGAGTTGACTACTGACGCATTGTTTGCACCTTTATCAGCTTTGCCTGATAAAGCACATCACCCAAATTATAGCATATGTAAATTATGTCCTGAGTTTTTTTAACCATGACTTTATAGCCACAGCTATCCACTACCATCCATTTCCTTCCTCAGGCTTAAGATGTCTGCACAGCACAGCCACCCCAAACTCTCTTCTATTAAGAATAAATTCAGCTCCATTAACTCAACTCCATTAACCTTTCCTCCTGGATAAAGGTTTCTAAACCACCCCAGGGGCCGCTGTTTCCTCCTGTTACACCATTCTTTTATTGTGGAGTATGAAAATGAAATAAGAGCACAAGACTGAGACTGTGGTGTTTTTCAAAGTTTATTAGCAAATGAGAAATAGTATAACTTCTGACATGAGTTCTCAGAGCCAGACCACAATTCTTTTCTTACTGGGAATAGGAGTTGGGTCTGTGCTAGAAGAAGACAATAAGTGAAAATATAGACATGTAGGCAGTCATCAGCTATATCATCAGAACACTGCAGATCAGCAAGGATCAACCCTGGAAACCCAATGGCGGCTGAAGTTAGCTCCATCAGGAGGTGTTCATGCCAATGCTGTGCATCTCCTACGACTCTACTCTAGTGTGGACCTTTTCTCAGTAGAAGGGCAAAGAATTTATCACTGTTCCTTGTAGCTAATGGAGCTTTAATGCCATGTCTTTCTGTAGGGTTGGGCTTAATGTGTGGTGTAGAAACAAACCCTTACTTACAGAATATGCCATTTCCAGCCTAGATCTGGCCCAATTGCTGTACCTGGGAAATGACCAGGTGCTAAGGGAGACTTGTAGATTAGAAGTTTGCAATAGGCTGGTGGATTTAATGATATCAAATTGGCAGCCCAGACTGTGGCATTCTCCTTTGGTTTGTGGATATTGGGTCTAAAGGATTTGATGCTAGAGTAGCTGAAGAAAGACCTTTGTCCTTGAACAAATCACTTCTATACGAATATCACAAATAACTTCGTGTTTTAGGACTGAGAAGGCTTGTCTCAGAGCGTGGTGTGGGCTGAGATGCTTTAAGAATACAACCTCAGGTCTCACCAAAGGCTTAGAAAGCTAAACCTCAGCTCTCCGTCAGCAAAAGGAAAAAAGTGGTACTTCTTTCCCCTTCATACACAGACCTTTTCTTCTGACCAATTTAACTCAATATCACAGTTGCACACCTCTTTTGCTATGTTTCTGAACAGCAGCTAGCACAGTCTCACCTAACACTTCACTCACACACTTAGTCCAGAAGGGTGGTAAACACCTGCATGACACATGAGAACTTCTCAGACATCTCACACATGTGACATCTGCCTTGATTTCACTCGAGGGTATCCTCTCTTCAGTTTTGACCACTGAATATAAAAGGTGATCATTTTATTTCCCTTTGTACAAAGCAGAAAGTGAAATACTTTATTTCTCATCTCATGTGCAAGACTTCTGACAAAGATGTGCTGGCAAAAAAACAGTAATTAGCATTTCTTTACAATGTTGCAGCACGGACTCAAAGTAATTATCATACAATGTCTTGCTGCACCACTAATAGATGCTTACTGTAAGATCTCCAGTACCAGCACAGGAGTTGAATATCCTCACGCTGCTCTTCTCAATTATTAAGTCATTCTCCAGATCTCTGTGGATGCAGACCTGCTGATAGACCTCCACGATGAACAATTACTTCGGAAACATTATTGAGGTTTAAGATCAAGACCCAGCAGTCTGCTGCCCATAGCCATTGAGAGGTTTCATTGGATTTAATGGCCATTTGTTATAATAATTTCAACAGTGCAGACTCCCTAAAGTAATGACCTCTGTTTCGTCAACAAATAGGAAGATGTCAGTAGGCACTTGGGTCAAAAAGCTATCCTTAGACTCAAAGAAAGTTCTGCCAGGAGGTTAATTTTATCTTCAGTTATTTGGGAAATGAAAGTAGCATGTTTTGACTTGCAGTGTGATTGATTTTTTTTTTTTCTCATTACTTCCTGATCTGTTTGTTAAGTTGTAGCACTCTTCTGTGATAACTCTCGCAGAAATCAAAGTCTTGAGGATTTGGGTTATGGGAATTCTTATTTCTTTCCTTTGAACTCGTGGCTTGAGAGCATCTCACCCTGGTAATGGCTGGAAGACATCTTTAGTTTTAGCAAACCTCTAGAAAATGAAACAACAGCTAGGATGGGTAGGAGTTTGTAAGAATAAAAGGCATTAGTGAATACAGTCCCTTACATGGCTCAGAAAAAAGGTCCAAAGCCCATGGCCCACAGTGACTAAAATTTCTATATCAGGAGAACGAGTACAGTATTTGTGAAGTTTGTTCTAAACCTTTAAGTTCTTGGGTGAAATAATTTGGCTCCATCAAGTTCATTGACCAAATCCCTGCCAATTTTCCTGATGGAAGGTGTTTCACCTTTTCTTTCAGTGCTGCTTGCTGGTGTTATGCTTTCTATTCAGGAATTCAGCAGCTAGGAAATAGAAGTATCTCCAGTTTATTAGCAGAAGACTGACCTAAATATGCATTTGAGCATAGAGCAATGAATCCTCATGTAGGAGCACTTCATAAGCTAGAATTTGTGATAAGTAGCTGGGATGTAGGCAACCAGACAGAACATGAAACATCCTCATTTCCAGTGGGAAAACGTCATCACAAACAGTTCCTATCATCACCCCTGAAAGCCATTAATCCGTGCCATGACATTTACATTATTGCCAAAAATTAGCTAAAGCTGCATGATCCTCAGTGAGGCATCCATTTTTAAGGGAAGATGACTTGTGTCTCAGTAGGATAGCACTTGTAAAGCCCATCTACCTGTATTTGGATTCCAGTCCATCACTCACCAAAATGGCATCTCTCAGCTGAACATAAGAAACTCAATGATCCTACAAATGTAGTTGACTAAATTCTATGCAATTCCTCAGGTACCATTAAAGCAACTGGAAATGTGATTGATGGTAATAGAAGGTAATAGATCCTGGTCAAAAATCTGTGCCTGCCTCCCACATTGGTTGAAGATTAGAGGACTAAAGACAGGGTTACCAAGACAGCTGCTCCTCTATCTGGAAAATCAGGTTGTTAGGAAGACAGGGTGAGTGTTTTTTTGGTAGCACTTCCTTATATTTTTAAACATCATCTCTGGAAAGGTCTGGATTAGCAGACTTAAAATGTCACTGTCATGTAATTTGTTTGCCTGTTTACTTGCTTTAGCTATTTCCCACATGGGAAACAGTTTGGGGAAATTTCTGGAAAAGGAATAACTGATAGAATCAAAATAAGCACAGGAGAAACAATGTGGAAAGTGAAGACAACACTCATTTTGTGATGAACAGGAAACAGAAGATTGAAGAAGGAAAAAACTCTTTACAGTAAAGCCAAGATACTTTTGAAATACGAAGACTTTCTGTAATAGACTTTAGAGACGCTTAATTTGAAAGATCATTTCTCGCTTCACCAAAACTGTGGAAAGTTGTTAATGAGATAGACAGGTAGACCATGTTGATTAGGCCGTTATATTCAGCATCATGCTAATTTTGCTGCAGCAAGGCGTTCTTCACCCCTGGGAGAACCAGAGTTCACATTGTAAGACAGGAAAAAAAACAAGGAATCACAATTAGCCAAACCCGTCTGTTGGGTTTCCTTACTGATTTATTTTGCAATTAGCTGTGTTTCAACTCTGGTATTTTATCAGACAAAACAGTAGATCAGCACCTAGCTTCTTGAGCCTGAAATCCTAGATTATATCAGACAAATATACTGACAGCTCACTTTGCCCACTTCTGTGTGATGCCCACGAGGCTTGCCCTCTCTTCCTAATGATCAGCCATGCAAAACCAACCAAGACGCAACTGAGAGACCCACCTACCACTGCAGACACCATTTTTCTGTGTTTGAGGGCTCCAGGATGCTGAATAAAGAGGCTTTAGGAGGCATGTAAAGACATACGCCCATACTGTCAGTCCTAAAGGAAGGGCTCCATCACTGTGCTTGCGCAAAGTAATGAAATGATTAATTTATTTATTTTTTTAATACATTATGCTTTGAGCCCAGGCAGTCAGTGTTATAGAAAATACATATATACCTTCAAGTTTTAACCAAATGTCACTGAGACTCAAAGCATCTTCAAGAAAAGATTTAAACAGGATGAGTTAGGGAGAGGAGAGACATATTGAAGTTGTTTAATTTGCTCCATATGAAGTCATATGGTCCTACTGAAATCCCAATTCCATTGGTTCTAGTGTCACGGGGCTACTTGTTTTTGATGAGAAGAGTGTGATTCAACTGCATCTTCTCACTCCTTCATACTAGCCAAATGCCCACCTCTCCTCCCACCTCACTTTTGTTTCACAGTCTCTTACCTTCAGTAGAAGTACAATGGCAGATCTCTGGATCAGTATTACTGCAGCATCATGCTGCTGCTTCTTATCTATTCAACATCCTTTTGCCAAGGATTTAAGGGGGATTTAAGGTATCGTTGATTGTAATGATCTTCAGGAATTAAGGGTATAAAGAAGATCTTAGAGGCCCTTATGCCTTTTAGGCATTCTTGTATATCAAACTAAAAAGGAGTAAAACCTAATTATGCCAGAGGAAAACATACCATTAACTCTTCAAATGTCCACCCAGACTTTGCTGATGTGCAACAGAAATCATTTTTAGTACTGGGACCTCAGAGAAAACTTTGGTTGCACATGATTCAGATAGTCAATGATAAAAAAAAAGCTTGAAACATTGCCTAAGGCCTTAGTTTGAGATAAACCCTCACCAAAGTAATGAAGTGACTTGAAATGATCTGCCCGCATAGAATCACAGAATCATAGACTGTCTCAAGTTGAAAGGGAACCATATGGATCACTGAATCCAACACCTGACTCCTCACAGGACCACCCGAAATCCAAACCCTATGTCTGAGAGTGTTGTCCAAAGCTTGGTGCTGTGACCACTTCTCTGTCTGGGGGAGAAAATCACTTCCTACCCTTGTCCTGGCAAAAGAAACATTGGTGGAAAATGTTCAGGTTTGACTTTCTGAGTTACAGTGAATCATGCAGGAATCCCATCTAAGGAGCGAGGATTAGCAATCACATACATTCCTCCCTGTCCCAAATGGAGTTTCACTCATTCTTTTAAGTCTTAAAACTCCATCCCCAGGTGAGATCTGGTAAAAAAGAAACTATGAGATTCCTTCTCCCCTGGGTCATTCGGCCTCTAAATGAAACCCACAGAGGTGGCCCTTGTACCTTACTGGGAAAGGATCTGTGTCCATGACAATCAGCTCACATCTGCATTTTTCCTCCCTTGCTCCAGAAATGGGAATTCTGCAGAGAACGGGCTCATCTGGGATGCACCTGTAGAAAAGCAGCAAGCAGACCCACAGCTACACAGAGCTGGTTTTGGAGACCAGGAAAGGGCACTATTTCACTGATTATTTCCCCATCTGGGAAAAGCCTGAACTGGAATGGAAGTGCCAAACATCTGGTTGTCACTTCTTTATATATATATCCCTGCTCCCTTCTTTCCCCTGGGGAAAAACAAAGAATAACAAAACCCAAACAACCAATAACCTCAGGTTTAATGCAAGAAGACAGAGAGTTCATAATTCCTGCCAGATGCTCGGGTGACAGGGTCAGAGATGAGCGGATTCACTCTCAGACAAGGCAGAATGGAAAGATTTGCTTGCGGAGTTGGTGGGGCCTGGAGTCCCTTAAAGACAATGTGCTCTGACAGCAGCAGTATAAGGAACACAGTTGTTATCTGGGAGTGTTTCTGATTTCTTTCTCTCTTTTTTTTCCCTTGGTACTCAATCCGGTAAACAGCATCACCAAAGATTTTTTTTCTCCTATCAGCAGACTGAGCCATAGCATGGTGAGTCAGTCTGTTTACATGAGGATAACAATTAGTGAGTACTGTGCATTAGTAATGCACATCTTCTGCTAGGATGGCTTTCACTTGTAGCTTTCTCAGAAAGCACTGGAGAGACAAAGACTTTAACGCAGAGAAGAGGTCTATTGAGGGACCCAGCAAAAGGAAGGCTTTATGGAGGTGCACTGGTTGGTGGCTGTCCAAAGAGGAGGGTTGGTTACAGGTGGGGAGGCAGAAGGATGTTAATAATTCCGCATGTGTCAGGGCTGAGGTACAGCAAAGGGCAGGTCTGACACATCCTGAGGTGACAGATGCCATGGAGGAGCTCAGCTCTAACTCCAAGCGAGGTGCCAGGCTGGGGGCTTGGCCAGCAGGAGGGCATTGGTCGGTTCTCATGCTGTCCGGCCATTACAATGTCACATTTAGTGGAATATGTGCCACAGCGCAGCTTTCTCAGAAATAAACCGCCACAACTTAAACAAGGATTTTCCACATTCTTTTCCCTCCAGTTCCCTAGAACTGCAAAGAGTCCACAACTCTCGCAAAATTCCAAATAAATAATCCATTAGTTTGAGCTGCAGACCATGAGAGGCCTGTTCTTCACCAGGAAAGCATCCCCATCTTCCAGTCCTGAAGTTTCATTAAAAGAAAATCAAAGCAAAGCCTCCCTGCTGACACCAAACAAGCCTCCAGTCTCACTTGCAGGATCTTTCCAAATGTGACATTTTATCCAGTTTAGCCAACACAATCAGAAGACCAAAGCGGTGGGATTTACTGTGAATCAGAAATTGGGATTCCACATAAACCTCATTTCCAGCTGCAGAACACAGCATCCCCTCTCTTTCCCCTTACCTTGAAGGACTGCTTTACACATTGGGCAGCAGAAGAGTACTCATCCATGGTGGTGACGGGTTGCTGGTTGGACTAGATGATCTTAGTTGTCTTTTCCAACCTTAATGATTCTATGATTCTACGATTCTATTCTTTAGGTGCAACAATCTCCAATAGGTTGGATTGCGAGGGTGCAGAAGACCATAGAATCGTAGAATTGTTTGAGTTGGAAGGGACCCTTAAATATCATGTAGTCCAACCGTTCTACAGTGAACAGAGACATAAGATCTGTGGTCAGTTCCTCCACATGGCCCCAGTTTCTCACTGTAACCTTGGCTGGGCTGGAAAGAGGGGATAAAAGTCCCCCTGTGCCTGCCTTATTTCTTCACCGTTCTCTCTGGCTGTCTCTTCCTCCAGGGACAAACACTATCTATCACATCATGCACCCAGCTTCAGTCAAGGCTGAACATAAATTAAACAGGAGTGAATGATGAAGCAAGCGCCAGACTGGATGGTGACATCCAGCTCATCGTACCTAATCACTGAGACTCAAAAAAACCTTCCAGGTTTCCCTTTGGAATGCATTTCCCTTCCTCCCTGGGGCAAACTCCTTTCACTTTTTTGTTTTTCTTCCCACACTGCCAGGATTTCTTTACAATAAGGTCAGGAGCAAGGAGGAGTTTTAGCTATTGCTTACTTTACAACCCATTTCTCATTCTTCTTAGGGCTTCTGGTAATACGTATTGAAAGACAAAGCTATTCGTCTTAGCGCATTTCCAGCCAAGTGTGGTTTGAAGCAGTTCACTAGCAGTGTCAGAAGAGATATTGCTCGCTATAAAAAGCTGCCTTATTCCCTCAAGTTGCCATACTCAGCGTGTGACCCTTTTTTGCTGAAAGATTGGCACAATGATTACTTACTTCAAGTCACCTGGAACTTTTCTGGCTTGAAGACATTTTATTGAATATCACATTGTACCAGTCAATCACCCTCCCACCACCATATGTTGTTATAGCAGGAGGAAGCCCAGCGAGTCTTTTCACTGTGCTTGTGAAACTGCAGGCTGGGTAACCTTATGAGAAACGTCACCACCACGCTTTGCAGAACGATGCTGGGAGCAGCTGGGACAATGTGTGCTCGTCTTGAATGCTTTCTTTTCTTTCTTTTGGTTGAAAACTTCAGGCTTGCTCCTCTTCCTGCTGTCCCCAGACAAAACCCTTCTGATTCACATCTTATCTGTTCATTTGTGCCCAGAGAATTTGTGGATGATCCATCCCAGAGGTGTTCAAGGCTGTGCTGAATGGCTTTAAACTGGAAGAGGGTACGATTTAGACTAGATATTAGGAAGGCATTATTTACTGTAAAGGTGCCAGGATAAGGCCTTTGCTGGAGCAAGAAGTCCTGTAGCAGCCTTTCAGGTCCTGTTCTGTTTTCTCCAGAGAAGATGGACACTATCTGCAATACTTAACCTGTTGCACAGTAGATTAAACCCACTTGGTTTACTTCCAAGACATCCTGAGTATGACAATAGTTTTCCTTGTCTTGATACAGATTGAAAAAATGTTGATGGAGCCTTCTTGTCTCATACAAGCAGTCTCCAGTCTAGAAACCAGCACGGAGCTGGGCAGCAGCCCAGAACCACATAGCTGATCATTCACTCCCTACCGGTGGAATGGGAGAGAGAACAGGAAAAAAAGGTAAAATTTATGGGTTGAGAATAGAATCATAGAATTGTCTGAGTTGGAAAGGACTTCTAAAGGTCACCTAGTCCAACTCCCCTGCAATGAACAGGGACATCTGCAGCTAGATCAGGTGCTCAGGGCCCTGTGCAGCCTGACATCGAATGTCTCCAGAGATGGAGCATCTGCCACCTCTCTGGGCAAGGATCCACTGCGATCTTTAAAAAGGGAACAGAGGGGTCAATTTTTTTTCTATATGGCTGCATCTCAGCACACCATCTGGGTAAATACACATATCTTTGTTACTTTTGTTTAGATTACGTTCGGTGTAAGGCAGATTCAGAGAAGCAGCAGCAAATATTAAATCATCAGAGTCCTCAATGTGCCTTTTTGTAGGAATACTGCCTGAGCACAGTCACAGCCTCTGCTGAATGAGAAGTGTCTGTCATTCCTCATTCTTTATCTCTGCCTTTCTCTGCCCTGTCTCTCCCCTCCATCCTTCTCCGAGATCCTTCCTCCCATTTAAGCTCCTGAATCTGTTTTTACCCATTTGGGTGGCGATCACCAGCTCAGAGGTACTCCTGCATTCATCACCACTCGCCCTGAGGCTGCTCCTGAGTCTCGGGCGAGCTGCTGCCTCTGGAGAAGACAGAAACCAGCCTGGGGACAGCCACAGTCAGTGCATTCTTGCTGGCTGTACATGCACAGTCACCGTGAAATCTAATTGCTTCTGCTACATGCAAATCACATATGCACATGTGTGTAGAAGGAATATAAGCAGGCAAGTAATTACCTGCAAAGAGGAATGGGGATTTATTTCTCTGCCTGTAGAAGGAGATGGACCTGAGCACCCATGGGCTTTGCAAGGATTTAATAACTCCTCCTAGGTATAGTAATACAGACCTGGCAATGCCAGCAGTCTTTTAAGCTATGCAGTCATGCAGTCAGTGTGATATGATTACTGTATACCCTGACTTCCTAGGGCTAGCGTGTGTTACCAGACTACATCTGTGCTACTAAACACAGCAGACTGGAGATCACCTCCTGGCCCAGGGGCACAGCTCTCTTCCACACAAAAGAACTTTCTTCATACCAGAATAGGGCAGCCTTGCCCACCCTGACTATTGGGAACAGCCCCTGACCTGTGTATCCCTTGAACCAAGCTCAAGAATTCATCGTGACTTTGCTTAGCTGACCTAAGTCAAGGAAAGTTTCAACAAGTCCACTAGAAAGCAAACATTGTGGATTATCTTGAACAGCACTTGGATGGTAGAGGAATAGCTTTGGTGAGCATAAGCTGCTCCCCATCGACCTGCCCCCAGCCTTGCACAAGCCTTGGGCTTTCCTCAGCTGCAGAGGTGAGTTTGTATTCCTCAACAACCTACCAACTGACCCTAGCAAAGACCCTTGGGCTTTCCTCTAGCTGTGATCCAGATGTGCTTGGACATCCAGCTGGAGCTCCCAGTGCAACTTCCGTGTCATAGACTCACACGGAATCATAGAATGGCTTGAGCTGGAAGAGACGTCAAAGATCATCTATTTCCAACTACCTAGTTCCCCAGCTATCTATTAGGAGTGAGCTCATTTGAAGGGGGCCTGTCTGGGTCTGAGCAACCATCGTTTTTTTCTGACTTTCAGGCTCAGGTCATATTTTTAAAAGGCCTTTGGACAGCAGGGAATCAGCAATCAGCTGCTCCTATAATACTGCAGTCAAAAAGATGTGACTCTTTCCTGCCCTCTAAGAGAAATAGGTCCCCCCAAAATGAAGGCCTTATGTAATGTTTTATTTTCTGTTTTGTCCTATGAAGATTTCGTGTATGATATGTATGATATGGCTAAAGCTTTGCTGTCCTTTTTTTTGTTTTCCCTATGAAACTGTGTGTCCAATGTAATTGATTTGTTTTATCCTGGATCTTTCCACTAATCAATTTGGGATTCTGTAACACTTCTTTACCAGAGGAAAGGAACCATGTATTGCCCTTTGAATCCCACTGAATGTGTTAATTGGAAGATTCACAGAGATGAGTCATTTGCTGTCACTTCTGCTTTTCCTAACTCTTGTGGGTGTTTTTTTTTCAGGTAATGTATCATAGAATCATAGAATCATTATGGTCAGAAAAGACCTCTAGGATCATCTAGTCCAACCATCAACCCCATCACCACCATGCTCACAAATTCCCATCAGGAGAGGTAGTGAAAATTCAGAAAGCGCTTTTCAAATCTCAGTCCTGCTGTTACCTTTCTGAGAAGTCTTGGGGAAAATAGATCTTCTCAGGCTTTACCTAACTTAATTGTTCAGATAATATCTTCTGTGATGCAGTCACAGTCTGATTACTCCTCATACAGCACCCAGTATCCAGCGTTGGTGCCTAAAGGCTCCCTCACTATACTTTATGGCTAAGGGTCCTCTACCTTTCTGCTATCAGCTTTTCCTGATTGGCATTATTTGGGAATTATTTGGGAAATTCCAAAAAGGACTGAAAAAAGCGAAGTGTTTGTAGAGTATGAAGAGCGACTGCATCATAGAATCATAGAAATGTTTGAATTGCAAGGGACCTTTAAAGGCCACTAGTTGAACTGCCTTGCAATGAACAGAGACATCTGCAGCTAGATCAGGTGCTCAGAGCCTGCTCCAGCCTGACCTTGAACGTCTCTGAGGATGGGACATGGCATCATCCTCACACGTGTCAATAGGAAAGTACAAGCAGACCTGAGCAGCAATGTTCAGAAGTAAGTCTGGATTTGGAGCCCCCAAGGACAGGGGGAGCTGTCTCAGGTGTCTCCATTCACATCTGCTACACAGAAATTGAGCCAAAGTATGAGCTTGGCCATCAGCATCTGCTCAAGTGATGTAAATGCATAAATATGTTCATCGTATGGGTGTGGGACTTGAAGCCTATCTGTGTTATTAGGGAAAGTCCCTTTGACTGGTTATGAATTGGCTCTGGAGCTGGACTAAGGAAGATCAATGAAGGGAGAAAGTGACATTATCTGAATGTGGTTGCTCAAAGAGCCTCTAAACAATGGGCACAAACCCAGCCCAGTGCAGCGACCTTCCTGCCTGAGAGAGGCAGGGAGCTGAGCCCCAGGCAATGCAGGAACTGTGCAGGCACATTTATTATTTTATTACTTTCACAAGAAATGAAAATATTACTAATGAGCATGATTTATAAGTAGGGGAGCAGACAAAAACACGCTTTTCACGAGCTGCTGTACACTGCCTGGGGAGGGCAGGGGAGGAAGTGATGGGTAGATATCAGCTATTGTGTCTGGCTTGCAAGGTTACTTGTTCCAATAGAGCTTCATTTCACATTTATCTTGGAAAACAAATTCCCTTTCAGGTCTTTTCATAATGAAGAATAAAGAGGCTATTGTTACAAAAAGCTAATTGTGCTTTTTAGTCATTTTCTCCAGCCAACCTCTGTGTCACTTTGGAGATGCCAGGGAGCCCAGGCTGCTGTGGAAGAGGTGAAGCAAGCCTCCAGCACGCATCCGTGGCTACCAAAGAAGAGAGCTACTGGCCCAGGACTGAGATATCAGCATCCCCAGCAGCTCTTAATTTTGTTACAGGGAGCTGGGTTGACTTTTTCCATGAGAATGCAGGTGGAATTCCTATTACTTTCACAGTGCAGAGTTTCCCACTAGCTGTGGAGAAGAGTCTGCAGGGAAACCACACACTCCTGCACATAGGTGAACTTCCACTCCACCCAACACATCAGTTTTATCTCCATTGTTTACCCAAATTCATGCACCATGCAGCCCACTACACAGCTCGGAATGACATCTGACAGTTAAAAACTTACTGTGCTTGATCTTCTTTCCTGAAATCCCATTATAGTCTTTAATGTTAGTTGAGCTGAATTATATCTAGAAATGTTTCAGCGGTGTTAGAGTGGTCTTAAGACAATTTAGAGTAGGGAAATATTTCCCAGAGGGAGCAGAGGAAGAGCAATAATTAAGGATGCTTGTCATTAGACTTTTAACCCACATGATTTCCCTGTCTCTCTCCACCAAGGAGCTCCAGTGAGGACCATTCTTTCTGGAGCTTGTTCATTAATCTCTATCTTTCTGATCTGACTAAAGTCAAACACCAATTAGTGCCGTTAAAGCAGAGTGGTTACATAGGTATCTTTGATGGAAGCATCTTCTTCCTGCTGTCTTTATCCTTTTCCTCCATTGCTTAATATCACAGCAGTGCTCTTCAGACAAAATTTATTTCCTCAAACTACATCAGGTGGCCATGATTGGCTTTTTCTGGTGACCCAGCACTAAGGATCAAGCTGCTGTCAGCTGAGCAAATGGGCCACTTGCTCACTTCTCCAACTTCAGGAGAGTGAGATTCCTCAACAGTAAAACTAACTAAATGAAGATTCATAGCAATTCTATGTGCCTACTTTATTGGCATCCTGAGTTTCCATCATCAGACAAAACTAAAATTAGATACTGGGTAGGACATAGCCTGAGGCCTGGATCATGGAGATATCCCACAGATCTCTGTGGATTTGACTTTTGTTGTTGTTGTTTTTCTTCCTTTCATGCAAGGACTATCCCTGAACCACAGGGAACTTTGGGATGAAATAACAAGTCTTACAATACTCAAAAGGAAGTCACAGTACCTGGCAGTTTTCAAGAAAAGGGTAGTATGTATAACTAGGATGTATCAAGAGATAGAAGATTAGACTACAAAGTTGTGCCTAACTCTTCTCCTCACTTCAGTTTGATCTTCTAGGCCAGCACTGTCAGTGATCAGTTAGATGCATGGATATGAACACTCCTCACATAGAATCACAGAGTCATTATGGTTTGAAAAGACCACTAAGATCACATAGTCCAATTGTCAGCTCATCCCCATCGTACCCACTAAACTATGTCCCTCAGTGCCACATTTACCCTTTTCTTGAACGTTTCCAGGGGTGGTAATTCCACCACCTCCCTGGGCAGCCTCTTCCAATACATCATTCCTCCTGCAGCACTGTATGGTAATCATCTTCCTGAGGAGCAGAACTGGCACCTTAGAGGCTCCATCTACCTCTGTGAAACAGGACTGGTTCACTAACCCCACTTCTGGGCCTTTGTCATCGCTCCATGATAGAAGAACAGTCCCCTACTAGAAGTGATAGCTGATTACAGGAGACAGGATAAAGACAGGATCCATATTGCTGCCCTGGGAATTTCTCAAACTCCTTCCCACTCCTGCGTGATCCAAAAGATGCTTTTTCTTCCAAGAGTTATATTTTACAACTGGCCGGTCAAGTTGAAAGTGCTCCTATCCATTTGATGACAAAGATAAATTTCTCCCTGAGTTTTGGAAAAGCCCATCTGACTCTTCCAGGACTTCCCAATCCCTGCTGCTCATTCCGAGTTGTGACCAAGCCAATAAACATGACTCTGCTGGAATTACATCTATCTCACCTTAAAACTGATCATGCTCTGGGGTTTATAGCAGTAAATTCTGTGGTTAGCATCATTCGTCCAAGAGTTGTGCTAGCACTGAGGTGCTACTTGGTGCCTTGCTCAGGATGGGATCCAGTCTGGATTCATACATTGTTATTCATGCTGCTGTAACTGCAATGCCACCAGAGGCAGCTCCTGATTTCCCCAGCCTGACTAAGGCAATAGCAGGACTCGTGTTTCACTGCAGCATAAGCACTCCATAAGAGCACTGTTATTAACCATGTTATCCTCCTCTCTTAAGGGTTTGTGTGGCTGAGTGACAGACAAAGGGCATTAACCATAAAAGATATCAGAATGAGCTCTCAGCGAAAGTGTGTCCTACAAGTTACTGTGGCAATAATCACTTTACAGAGAAATCCAGTTATTCTCGCATCACAATCCACCTTCATAATCCATTTAGTGCACGGAGGTTTGGGTTTTTTTCAGCGCTATGGTTCCTCCCTCATTGTGGGACATTAAACCTCCAGATCTATGCCAACCTTTCTGCAGTCTTGTGTTGCCTCACATCTACTCCACGCTGGAGCCAGTCATATTTTCCAACTGGGTACACATCACAGAGGAGCTGCAAAATAGAGCAGTGGAGAAAATCCTGTGTCCACCCATAAGACAGTCTCTGCACTTGGGGGGAGGTGGTGAAGGAGCTTTTGGGGGTAAAGCTATAACTAGATTAGAGAAGTGACTCCATTGTAGAGAACATTATTACTGCCAGAGGAGAGGGCACATCAGCAATGAAAGAATTTTCTCTACAAAACCGTATCTTCACTCCAAACCTCCAGGATAAAGGAAAACTTGACAACATTTGAAGCAAGGCAAATTATATCATCACAGCTGTTTTGGCTTTTGGTTTATTTTGTTTCACTGGAGTTGAGCACCTTCATAAACTACCGATTTGAGTTCGCTGTAGAGGTGAACATGGCTTCTCCATGATGTGGCTTTAACCACTACCAGGAGGGTAGTTCTTCAGGAGCTGAAGTGACCCTGTTTTACTTCTCATTGTCACAAATTGAGGCCAACATCATAGCTTTACTTTGTCCGAGAGGCATCTGCTTCCAACAACAGGTACTACATCTTCTTAAATCATTCTAGCTTCTCCATCTGTGGGCAGATCCCTCATACCTCTGCCCAAGGTTCAACAAAGTCAGTAGGACTGTCTGGCCTTTTACTGAAGATTCTGCATGAACCACTGCACAGGCACAAGGGGCAGTGATACAGAAATTAGGGAAAGAATCATAGAATTATTAAGACCACCGAGACCATCTGGTCCAACCAAGCTGGGATCTGGGATCTTCCCTGCTCCATGGAATATACCCACCAAGAACCACCCTCGGGCTATAAATCACAGGACTCCATCTTTGCTCTGGACCATTCAACTCAACAGATATTCACCTGCACCAAGCCTTTGCCCCAGCAGTTCTCCATCCCTAACCCCAAATCACATTTGCAGAGAAGTGAACAGTCAGAGTCCATGTGTCCTCAAGAAGCCACAAGGTTTTTATTTAACTGTAGACCTGCAGAAACAACCACAGGAAGTGAAATGGGAAACAGCAAAGTTCGCCCAGCTGAGGGTTGATTTGAGATTTAAACAGCTGTGCTAGTGGAAGGTCTCCATTATATAGGGGGATGGTTCTGTGTCCAGATGAGAGAAAAACTCATGTTACAGTTTATGTTTACCTCTGCCACCCTGCAGATGGATGATTCTGGGGTTAAAGTGTGGGCCTCGTGCTCTTCCCATCTCTGCTATCAACGCAGACAAATCCTTTATGGCTTTTCCCATCTGCCAGCAACATCAGCACTGAGATTTGCAGGGATTTTGAGGGATGTCAGAATCACTGCTAAACCTCCTTGGGATTTCACTTCCTTGTCGGTACAGCTTGCCTCACAGAGGAGCTACATTCATTATTTCAGGCAAGAAATACTGTTGCAGAGAGACAACATGAGCAAAGACCAAAGTCATCATGTTCATACAAGTGGCATTAAGAAGCACAGGCACAAAGACATTTCAAGCCTTTAAGCATCAGGTCCATAATGACCCCTGATATCTGACACACGTTTTATAACTCGCTCTGTTCCCTGAAAACAAAAGCAAAAACCTCCCAGAAAACTGGGTACTCCTTCCTGTAGCCCTACTCCCTTGAAATAGATGGCTCTAGAAGGAAAGAATGAAGGCTTGAAAATATCAGTGTCTGTAAAATGAGAAAGAAAGAGACAGAGGCTTATTTAAAATTAATGACAGCCCCAAGGCATGCTTCTTCTGTCTCTGCAGTTCAGAATTATCATGGTGATGCTGTGGCTTCCATTGCCTCTTGAGTCAAAGGGGACAGAGCTACTGGTAGGACCTCATTGTCTTCCCAGAGCTAAACACAGGCACTGTAATTCAAGCAGCTGCTGTTGTTAATCTGACTGCAAAGGGCATCAAAACTTCTAGCTGGCTCCACCCCAAGGGCTGCCACAGAACAGTACATGAGATTTGCAGCCCAGCTGAATGGTGGAAAATATGTAAGACACAAATGATTGTATGACTTCAGTATTTCCTTCGCTTTCTTTGTGGGTGGACAGGTTTTTCTTTTTTTGTGACAGTTTAGTTCTAGTCACCTGAACACTGCTAGTCCTCTGAGTAATCTCTGGGGTACAGGAACTGGATTAGTTCCAGGATAAGTACTATGGAAACTGACAGGTGTAAAAAGGAATAATCCCACTAGCACCAGCAGCTGAGGCAGCCTGCTGCCCATAAAAAAGTGCAAGCTGAAGTGGGGCAAAGATGGTCATCAATTATACTTCTGTGCACACACATATGCATCTTTCTTAGACACTGCCTGTTTTCGTACTACTACTTGTGCAAAAGTAGGAGGGATTGCATTGACTCTAGAACCACCTAGATGTGAATCAAATCACTGACTTCTTCCCCATCTTCCTTTTCTTCTTTGTCCTTTCTCATGGCAGGAAAAGAGGCAACCCCTCATCTTTCACTCTGAGTTTTGCACAGAGCAAAGTGCTCTTTGGATTTCTATCTCAATGTTTTGTGGTTAGCTTCTTCTGATCTAAGTGAAAACCATCACAAATGTCATGTGTTTCACAAATAGCAAGTAGAAGTAATCAAGCCATCTCCTGACTGCTTTTCACTTTCTGCTGATATCCCTGATTTGTAGGCGAAGTTCTGCTTAAAATGTCTCTCTCTCTTCTACACTTTTCAAAGGTCTCAATTGTGGTAGGTCTCTCAAATGTTCCACTCTTCATCTGCAGAGTTTTTATTTCTTTTGCTTTGCTGCAGATATCATGGTCTGCTCAGAAATTTGAGAAATCTCTCAGATGTGAGAGATAATTTAACAGAGCTTTGACTTTTGCCCCTGTGTCAAAACTTCCAGTGCCGAAAAGAAAAGAGGACAATCTCTCCATCATATTTGAGAAGTCGTGGCTGTCAGGTGAGGTCCCGGATGATTGGAGGAAGGGTCACGTCACTCCCAT
>JANHGO010003156.1:0-27881 GCA_024606505.1 Aquila spilogaster
GCAGGGGGGTTGGAACTACATGATCCTTGAGGTCCCTTCCAACCCGGGTCATTCTGTGTGATTCTGTGTGTGTGTGTGTGCGAATATCTTCCCACAATAACGCAACTGATGTATAGTTTTCCAGCATTCACTAGCACATCATATTTGGAAGTTTGTTCACATTTACAAAAATTCAAAGACATAGGGATGCATACATACTGTTAGTAAAACACAGAGTACCTTGGTGCATGGTTGATTAGGGGTTGTGGTTTATATTTGGGAAAGTTGTAGTTTCTAAATTCATCACTGGAAGAAATGCCTGGCCATGTTTCTTGACATGGGGTTCCTGTATTTAAAAGAAGCAACAAATTCAACTTACAAAACAAAACACACCAAACTGCAAAGAAACAATTTTTACATAAATAAGCACTTAATCCTGTAATTTGAACAGGAAAAAAAAAGGCAATGCTGTATAAGCTCATCTATGCACTCAGCTTGATCATTTTCATCAAGAATACAGTCAATTCCCCTTAAAAACAAATGGAACCTAAAATGCCATTTTTAATAGATGTACAGTTCTCACAGAAAGAGCATTTAGAAGAATAAACTTACAGCACTGACAGTACTGCTAAAAGTACATATTTACCCAGAAGCCTGAAAATTAAGTGCAGTTCGTCTTCAACAGTCGAACCAGGGAAGAGAGGCCTTCCTGATGCCATTTCAAAAAATATGCATCCAACACCCCTTTACAGAAAGAGAGACAAAGATAAATCAGAAAAAATCCAGCAATTTAGTCTTTCAGCTCTTAAAGACTTCTGTAACTTAGATCTTAAATATAAACAAACTGTTAATTAACAACATGTTGCTATTAAAAATACAGTTTTGAAAGAAGATATACATCAACAAAAGAACTGTCAAAGACAAAATATATCCTTCAGATGTCAAGTTAGTCAACTGTACTATAGCTCACAGTAAATACCATGTGTGGATTTTTTTCCCCTAAAAATGTCAGCCTGATGCATGTTAACTCTAAGTAAAAAAACGCTTTTCTGCATTCAGAATTTCTCTGAAACCTAACTCGGTTGTAGTCTTCCAAAATTCAAAGGATTAGTATTTGAATTCTACTACATAGCAACAAAGAGTTGACATCTTTTCATCTGGACTGAGAAGAAAACTTAAAACGTGACAAAGCTGTACAAACCACATGTCAATTTGAGTTGAATACTCTGAAGATCCGAGGAGAACATCAGGTGGTCTGTACCACAGCGTGACAACTTCATTGGAATAGGTCTTTGTAGGAACGGACTTCGCTCTAGCCAATCCTTGATTAAAAAGAAAATAAAGGGTAATGTGCTGCTTCTATGCAATGCTGCTTTGCTTAAATCTTATTTTGCATGGAATTAACAAAGAATTTTTATGAGAGAAACCAACCTTAATATACCTGTTAAATACCTTCCTAATTATATTCAATTAAAGAGCCTTAATTTCTACAACATTTGTCTCCTAATATGTGCATTAACATCATGAGAAGTGTTTTTAAGCATAGAAGATAGGTAAGCAGATAAAAAGCTGCACTAATTCTACACATTACAACGAAACAACAAAGCATTATATCAACACAGCATCTTCCCTCATGATCTGTGAAACTCCTGCACATTCTTAAGAATTATACTGCAAGAGTTAGAAAGCAACAGATGATCAAGGAAACAGTGGAAATGGACCAAAACAGTGTTGAATTAGCAGAGGTTTTCCATAATAACATTGTCAGTTTGTCAGTACTATCCTCCATAAAAGTCTACTGTATTAAATACAATCTTCTGAGTGACTTTTGTACACAAACGGGAAAAAAAAACAGTGGCAACAGAACTTTCTAAGGACTTTCCTGACATAAAAAATAAAGGGAAACTGTAAAGGTCATGCTCTACTGCAAGTGCTCACTGGAAATCCCCAAATAATTTGGTGCATCCCTCTAGTGACAGAGTAACACCTGACAATATTGTATAAGGACAGATCTTTTCTCTTGCTCATTTTGGTTACTCTGCTTTGGGGTGACCACAGAGTGCGAGGAAAAAGAACCTGAGATCCAGCTTAAGGATTTGATGAAGTGCCAATTTCAAAGCACTAAGACTCCTTTCAAACCTCAAGCAACAGTATGACTTATATGTACAATTTCTAACATCCTGTAAAAGACTGACTTTCACTTTCCATCTGAGAACACACAGATTTACTACACACTTGATGTTCCTGTCTTTTCTTTGTGAGTGCAATTGCACATTCCCTTCTCTCCTTCGCCTCGTTCAGATGAATTCCAGCAACCATGGCGACTGTTTCCACTAACTTACTCAAAGGAAAGACAGGTACCAAAACAAGAGTTTGTGGAAGATTTGTATTCACGACTGAAGTAATAAACAGACTAAGTACCAACTTCTGAAGAACACTGTAAAACTGACAGAGACTTGGGTTGAAACCATACTCAACAATGCTGATCCTATAGCTATAGTTCAGAAGCTACTACAAGGAAGACAGTACAGCTCCTTTACATCACAGACAGCAAATTTCTTCCCTGCTGATCCTGACTAGAGAACGCGTTACTTTTCTGGTTACTGAGATACAGCAACAGTAACAAGGACAAAGTCCTGAATCCCAGCCTTCTAAACTGATAGGGATGTACAAAGAAGATGAATTAATAAACTTCCTAGGTTCATCTTCCCGATGTTCACAGTGCAAATGTGCAAATACACATTCCCAGTTTCAAAAGATTTCAAAGTTCTACATAACTTATATTCAGTATTTTCCCAACGCTGAGTAAAGAAAATATTTCTAACAGAAGAATTCCAGTCCATACCAAAGTCTGCTAGCTTCAGTTCTCCTTTCTCATTAATTAGTAGATTTTGTGGCTTCAGATCTCGATGCAGCACCTTTCTCCTATGACAGTATGCCAAACCACGAAGAATCTGGTATAAAAATAGCTACAAAAGAGAACATTTAAATAAATTAGACCAAAAACATTAATCTTCAGATTACATTAACTGTCACAGTCTATTTGGGCACTGCAGAGTTAAGTTGCTGTACTGTAAACAAGACAAAAATACTTCTCAAAAAGTGAATTAACTTCCCATATGAGCACACTCTTGAGTAGCAGATTTAAAATCCTTTCATGCTAATGTACTGCTTTTACATGATACTTCACAACAAAGATTTTGAGAGATTTGTTCTGTATAATTGAAGAGAACCACAGGGCTATTTATTTTTTTTTAAGTATTTATCAGTGCTGTTTCCCACATTGATGTCTTTAAAGGTAACTGTCTCTGACTATACTAAAGTTGCTTTCTGCCACAGGATTCCTTATTAAAATGCACTTCAGCACTCTTTCTATCCAACTGTGCAACACTGTGTAAAGAATGTTTTGGCAGGCTACTGGAAAAATACAACAGGATTCACAAGCTTGTGAAATGCAGAAAAGTGGGGAAATGAAGATTACTAACACAACCCCACTGCCTCCGGCATTTATATTCATACCCTCACCTTGATACACACAGGTTTGTTTTGGTCCTTTGCAAAAGCCAGCCAGCCAAGCAACTCCAGTCATACATATTAATGCTGCATATATGTCGAGTTAGAGGTACTAAGTGATGAAGAAAGGTTTAACAATGGGTAGCCAAAGCAGTTTACTCTATCATCGCAGTTTCTGTAGGTATAAAGGGTCTGAATTTGAACATGAGACTTTTGGGTAGCTTTTGCTAGTGTCAATTTTTATACGACCACTTCCTAACATTTCAGCTTCTTTTTGTACCAGGTAACACCAAAAAATTATTTTTCTCTGAACTGGACAAATACACAGCCGGTGTAGTTTACATTCATCCGTTCTCAGTCTGCTTACCTCAGGTTTATCTACTCAAGAAAAAAGGAAATTTGTAGTGATTTCTTCTCTCTTCCTTTTTTTGAAGAGAAGAAAGAGAAAACAGCTAGCCTTGTTCTACCTACTCATGCCTACATTGTTGCAAGGGCAGCCACTCCCAAGATGTATTAACAACACTGCTGTAGAAATTGATAGCCATCTCTAGCATGCACTGAGACAGCAAGGACTGGTCAAGAAGGTAACGCAGATTATTTTACAGAAATTGTGCATCTTCATGAAAATTGGCATGGATCCTTCTTTAAATGCACATGACAATGCATAGGAGCTCATAACTTTGTTTCAAACAGCACTATCTGCTGAGATCATGCACACCTATATTACACATTTATATTATACATCCTCATTTTGTTACAACTCAGAAATGTAAAATCAGGCGAGGAATATGACAGAAGGGGTGACAGGGAAGTCTCTCAAATGTTTATAATAAACCCAACTGCCAGTTATTGTATTCTAAGCATATACAGCTACCATAGTTAAGTAGCTGCTTTGGTCTCAGTGCCAGAGGTACTGACCATATCAATATACTCTTAGGGCACAGATGAAACCTCAGGCAAACATGGAAAAAAAGTTTTCTCTGCTTAGGCCAGATTATCACAAGCAGATTCTCCATGATCTCTTAACTGCACTCCTTTAAGGAGTCAGCTTCCCATTTACAGCTCTTCTTTACCTTTTATGCTCAAAGCACTACTTTTAAAATTTGTATTTAATTGAAAACACAAGCTTAATGATATTTTATATTGTCTCTCTGAAGCAGATATAAATTAAATAATTTCCTTTCACAAATTCTCAAAGGAAGCAACAGATTAGGCCAGGAGGATTTTTTTTTCCCTAGGAGTATTTACTCTAACGTGACAACAGTACAAAAGAAAAACCTAACCAGTGACCAGTGTCTAAGCTAAATCCCATATGCAATTCAACAAAGTACAGACTTCTCAACATGCACCTAAGCCAAAAACAGGGATGACAACTCTACCGGTATGTACAAGAAATCCACCACTTCACATTATTTGGAACACTGACTTGTCAATGACATTTGTGCTGTGTACTGTTGTGTAAGAATAAAAGTAGCTTTCCCACCTTGTCTGTGCACTCACGGTTCTGTTCAGTAGGACCACAGACTACAATCAATACTTTTCAAGAGGCATGAAAGAGTTTCCCAGGTATGCTTATTATACAAATAATAACCCTTACATGAATTATATACAGCTTAATTAAGCTGCTTTGAAGGTACAGTACAGCAGAGGTTGCAAGACAGCAAGGCAATACTGTGTTAAACCAGCCTCCACTGAAACTTAACTCATTTCAAGTTAGTATTTTCCTCTCTTTGGAATCTTGCTCATAAAGCTGTAATATTAAAAAACATGAACAGGTATTCTAGATTTCCAAATGACAAACTGCTTGTTAGAAGAGACATTTGAAACTGAGTCAGTCTCACCAGGCCAAATTTGGAACTGAGTCAGAGACCAGGCCACAGCTACAGTTAAAAGTAACCGCCAATTACATCTTAAATAGAACAATTTGTTTTATTACTAATGGAGAGGAGTATTTTTTGTTAAATACAAATTAAAGCATCTTTCTTGAGTAACAGACAGTGGAATCCAAACTCACAATCATGACTGAAGTCACATTTTCCTTGCTGAGCACGTAGATTTTATTTGAGGATATATCAAATTAAGGACTTACTCAATGAGTACACAATAATGGAAAGATGTCAATACAGTTATAGATATATTTTAAGAAAATTTTTGTTTTAAATATACAGTGTCAAAGAGAATGAAATTCTATATACAGTTATATAAACTCTTCTTATTGCTTTAAACACTTAAAGGTTATCAAAAGCAAAAAAAAAAAAAAAAAAAAGACTCAATTTGATGTTAAATGTAGTTGAATCGGGTCCAACAGTCAAAATACAGTTTCTTTTTGAAAGCTCTAAGTCTTACAGCTCCTGATTATTAAGTTCTTTCTCTTCTTCAATGAGAACAGAGAAAGCTGGAAATCTCACTAGAACACTCACCTTTACATTGTGCATACTCATGATGTTACCACAGTCATCCATGTACTGCTTCAGATCCTTGTCCTGTCAAAAGATCACTACTTTTCAGTAAAATTATCAACAACAGATTATGTGAGCATTATGTTTTATTAGAAGTAGCCAAGAAATCATTCATCAGAAAACTCGAGTTTTCTGAAGTTCAGTATTTAGTAAAAAGCAGAACAACCACCACCAACCCACAGAAGTCTGAACACTGAGAAAACTGTCTTTTCCAGAGGGCAAAACCACCCATGTTTTCCATCAAGATGTGTTATCTTAGACAATGTTATTTGTTATTTCACCTTCCACCTTGTGTGTGCCAGTCTTTTTTTTTTGTTTTAAAGTGAAATTACTACATTCTCCAATTACACTGGAAGTAATTCTTTTTCTTCAACCCTCTTATTATGCTTACATATATATATATATATGTAATGTTATACAAAAATATCGTTAAAGCTTCAGTTAGAAAGTGAAAAGCATACAATGAAAGAGGCAAGTGAGAGATGCAACTGTGGACATTTGCTTTAGAAGAGTGTTACAAAAAGATGGAATGTGAAGTTGCTTACTCCAAAGTATACTCTTCTCCTGATTATAGAATCACAGAATATCTTGACTTGAAAGGGACCCACAAGGTTCATCAAGTCCAAATCCTGGCTCCACACAGGACCACACAAAATTCAAACCTTATGTCAAGAAGTGTTTGGACAATGCACTCAGAATTCCAGCAGGTCGATGCTGTGACCACTGCTGTGGGGAGCCTATTCCAGTGCCTGACATCCTCTGGTGAAGAGTTTTTTCCTACATCCAGCCTCACCCTCCACAGACACAGCTCCATGCTGTCTCTTTGCGTCCTGTTGCTGTCACCAGACAGCAGAGCTCAGTGCTGCCCCTTCACCTGCCTCGTGAGGAGCTGTAGGCTGCCACAAGGCCTCCCCTCAGCCTCTGGTGCTCTGGGCTGAGCAAACCAAGGAATCTAATCTGCTCCCTATATGCAGTGCCCTCTAGATCTTTCACCACCTTCAAAATCCTCTTCTGGAGGCTCTGTAATAGCTTTATGTCCTTACATTGTGGTGCCCAAACCTGCACCCAGTGCTTGAGGTCTGTCCATGATGTGCCTGGTGCACCCCAGGATACAGTTGGCCCTTTCGGCTGCCAGGGCACCCTGCTGACTCATGTTCAACCAGAACCCCCATATCCTTTTCCACAGGGCTGCTCTCCAGTCTCTCATCCCCTACTCTGTACATATATTCAGGGTTGCTTCACAACAAGTACAGAACTCAGCACTTGCTCTTGTTAATCTTCATGAGCTGGTGATGTCCAACCCTCTAATTTGTCAAGATCTCTCTGTACGGCCTCTCTACCCTCAAGGGTGTCAAAAGCTCCTTCTAATTTAGTGTAATCTGTCTTAGAGTCTAAGATCATCTGTAAAAGTTGTGAAAAATACCTGTGGGATAACAGCATAATTATCCTTTTCTATAGTAACTGAATTTGGTATGAGTTGGTATGAATCAGAACAGTATTTGTTGATTTACAGCACTTTGAGAACTGAACACAGCTGTATAATTTTTAGTCACATACTTCTAGATATGGGACAAAAATAAAGTATTTTAAAAAAAATTTGCTATGTTTGTGTTAGTCGGTATTTTTAAGGAAGTAAATTGAATACAAGGCTCACCAGTTGTTTTAAAGGCTTACCAGGTATTCGAAAACAAGAGTCAAAGACTTGTCTGTGTGAACAATGTCATGTAACGTAACAATATTCGCATGCTTCAGATCTTTTAATAATGACACTGCAAAGGAGAATTTTAAATATAAAGCAAATTAATACAAAAGAAGCAATAAATGTGTTTCTAGCAAATTCATATAATATGTTTAATTTTTCAAAAAATTAAAAAGCTATTTTTAAGAACATAATATTCATATGGCATTAATTTAATCCAAGTAAAAGAAATGCATTTAACCAAAATACCATGCACATCTGGGTAAAAAACTATAAATACTCCCTACACAGTACCATTTGAGCAGAAGCAGTCATTTCATAAAATATATTTCGAATTCCTGAAAATTACTAGTATTAGTCTAATTCAGTACAAATTCATCCATTTATAACACTATACTTGAGAACACAAACATCCCCCATACAGTTTGAAACACTAACTCTTAATATGGCTAAGACTGAAATTTTCCTCATCAAAACTAATACCAGTTTCTTTAACGTCCCATATAGCTGATATATTTCCAAGCACTAACAATACTTAAGTCAGAAAGAAAGCCAGAAGTACCTGAATTTCTAAAGAGTAACAAAATAAAAGTTATCACCTTCTCTTATGGCCGTACAAGGCGCTCCTTCTTCGTGTTCCAAGCGAATTTCTTTCAGAGCCACCAGGTTCTCTGTCAACTTACTTCTCCCCTTATAAACTGTTGCATAGGTACCCTACAAAACGGAAAAAGAAGTTGCTTCTTCATTGAAAGGTCAAAAAGAAATGAAACTTCCATCTAAGGTTGTAATAGGTTTCATTTGGGCTAACACTAGCTTTTACTTGTTTTTTTTTTTCTTTTATAAAGGTTAAACTAGAAAAATATTTTGTACATATCTGAACACACAGAAGACAACAAGGGATGCATGTACTTACTAACTCTGAAACTACACGAAAAGATGTACACCATATACCTATCAAAGAAGTTTGATCAATTTGTATTAAGTTCATTGCTGGTATAATTTATCACCTTAAACAGTCAGAAGTATGAGTCAGCAGCCCTAAAAGCCAACTGTGGGAGTTTATAATCAGGAGACTGACATTTTACACAGTCTGACAGTGATAACACAAGGAGTAATGGCTTTAAATGAAAACGGGGTAGGTTCAGATGAGAAATAAGGAAGAAATTCCTTACTCAGAGGGTTGTGAGACACTGGAACAGAAAAAAGGTTGCTCAGAGAAGCTGTCAATGCCCCATCACTGGAGATGTTCCAAGGCCACGTTGAATGGGGTCCAAGGCAATTTGTTCCAGTGTCCGATTTAGCAGTTGGCAATGCTGTGCAGGAGAGCTGGAACTAGCTGGTGTTTAAGACCCCTTCCAGCCCAAGCCATTCTATGATTCTGCGATTAAAACTATCTCAGGTATGGCTATATTGTGCTGCAGTTAAGTTTCCAATGGCAGCTGACAATTTCTATCACTGTTTTTAGGAAAACATAATTCCTTTTGGACATCATTTCTTGTCTTTGCTATGTGTTTTACATGAAAATGTTCTGGGAAGAGAACAAGTCAAAGTTTTGTTTTTGTTGACATCCTGAACATGAATATGGTGAAGCTCATCTTTGTCAGTTTTTGTAGACAATAAAAGATTCAAAGCTCTTAAGGTACGTTACACAACAAGAACTTCTGACAAAACAGTCGGTAAGCATAACTAACATCAGGAATTGCAAGAGGAAGCAAACAAGTTACTGAAAGTGCCCTACATTACTACAGATACACCCTGTACTTTCCATTACACTTTGTAACGCAAGTGAGATAAAATACACCCTCAATTAGGACTCGATAGCTACTATATTAATATTTCCCCAAAGCTGGGCAACATTGTGTCATGTCTAGCAGGCACCTAACAAGCACTAGAGAACCCTCCAAAGAAGGGGACTCCACAACCTTTCTGGTTACCCTCTGCAAGTGCTCCGTTGTCTACCCAATAATTAAATGTAATCAAAGAAGGAATCATTTCAAAAGAAATCTATACATACCTCTCCAAGCTTTTCCAACTTGATATAGGTTTCCATTTTTCCAAATCCAATTTCTGACTGCAAAGAAGATAAATGAAAATTGATCAAAAAAATTGACACCTTTATTCATCTAACCATCTATTCTGTCATTTACATAATTTAATCAACAAATCGAATTTTCTTTCAGAAAAATATCTGACAGTACTACAGCAAACTTCAAGAAATCCAGTTACTTCAAAAAAGATTTAGCATATTATGATACAAAAGCATCCTGGTATCCAAGCATAATATTCAGACTGTTCGTCAGTCTACTGCATATCCTGGAAAAACTATGTACTTAGTTACACTTAGAACAAACCCTCACTTTACCTACCTCCTGTGTAAATTGTCCTCACTCTTCTGATCTGATTGCTAATGAGGCTATTATACTTAAAGCACAGAAGTCATCTCAAACAATTCCATCCTTTCTCTTGCTTAGTATATCCACCTACAGCTGCTGCTGTCAAACTAATTTTCATTATTTGTTTTTTTCTCTACAAATACATGGAACTCACTGAGGATCTCTGCTCCTGGTCTCCTCTTCCATTCTGACCTCTCAAAGCCTTTTCAGTCTAACACTCCACCAATAAAATCCTTAAACATCATTCCTCCTCGAACATCAGCTTTTTCTAAACAACTTACATTTCATGGCTCATGTTTCAAGTCTTCAATTATTTTATTTGTATCTATTCACTATCTTTTTTTTGGTCAACAACTTACCTCTATAATGCATGTCAAGAGAGCTTATCTGTCTATGTCTTTGGAAGGCAGCCTCTAAGATTATTGCTCTCTTCCCATTTAAACCTGTTGTTACTCTCATATTTAATAGTAATCTATTAAAGTTATTTCTGTTTAAGACCATTCTCAGTTGCTCTAAATTTTTATATTGCTCTTATAGCATAAAGAATGTTGAAAGTAGATATAAAACACGGCACTTTTAAAACTGATTTACAAAGTGCATGTAGCCTATACCATGTCAAATTCTCAAGCCCACTGTTTTCATGAGGATTTATTTGCCTTACTGACAAACGAACATATTGTAACACAAAAAAGCCAAGTTTTCTAGCACCACCTCCTCTTTCCACTTCACATATAACATTTCTTTCTAAGGAAAGATACTTTGACCCCTGACTGGCTTCAGCAGGTCAGAAAAAAGCTGATTTGCTCCTAAAATCCAAAGGATGTTAGAATTCTATATTACATCACTGTGTGCAACACAAATACTGTTGATTGTATTAAGATTTGACTGCAATATACTATAAAGGTATACTAACAAAAATCTGATTAATACCTCTGCTAATTTTCAGAACATCAAAACACGAAGTAAATTTAAGATCTTGTCTACAAATGCTTTTGACATATCTAAGAGAAAAAATGGGCATGTAATTTAGTTAACATGAAAGTACTAAGAGTAAATCTGGTTCATTAAATTAGTGTTAGGATTGAACTGTTTTAATGCTCCGCAAGGATATTTTAGCATCAAGCTTATTTAGAAGCTTGGCGCAAAGCCTGTTTATCCCAAAATCCAAGTAAAGTTGATATTTGACAGTTCTTGTAACTCCAGTGAGATTTTAAACATACCAGTAACACAGGAATAATGTTAGTAAAGTAAATATTATGTTCCCAAAGTATATTTTGACCTACAGATATATTGTGAACTGGTACCAGAATTAAAAAATAGGCCTCTGGATTGAAAGGAGAAAATAAATGAGACCTTGTACCCATTAGAATTCTTACTGCCAGAAAATTGGGAATACAACTTCAAAGCCTGATTTCTTAGAATCTTTAATGCTAATAATTTCTGAATTTTTTTTTTTCTCATGTAAAACTTATCTGCTCACCTTGACCTACCCAGAAACACTGACAGATTCTATTTATGGTCTCTTATTTCTAGAGGTTGGTGCATAAGAGAAGCCCCTATACTGCTGTGCATGCAATACTGCATCAGTATACACGAAATAAAATTACTGTAAAAGCCCATTTTTGTTGTGTTTCAAAGAAATTCTCCAGACTTAAAGCATAACAAGTTCTCAATAATTTTTACTGTTCTTTATTTTTATTCCTACTAAGTCTTGAAGAGAGACATACATTTAAAGCAGCAAACAATATTCATATATTGTAAATACTAGACTGCTAACAAGCTTTCAGAGACAATCTCAGAATAATGATTCTAGGTTATTTTGAAATAATGAGAGAACAATGCAGAAAATCCATGAGTGCACAGCACTACCGGCAGATTTAACTTGGACCTTTACGCCCTGAAAATCATTTTCAAAATTCAAAACAAAACAACCTTGTGACAGGAAGTTGATTCCATACAACATCATACTCATTAGAGGGCAGTGTCTTTCTTTCATTCTTCTAGAATGTAAAGAGGAGGGAACTCCAACTGCTCAATGTCAAAAGAGCAACAAAAATAAGATAAACAGGGAACTCCCCTAGCCTTCAAATATTATATTTCACCACCTAAAAGACTCTATTGAAAAGGTACTTCAGTACACCAGCATCTAAGAGAAGGTTCAGGAAAATACAGTCCCCTATTCAATGCTACATCAGTAAGTAGTCTTAAACTTGCTACACTGCTACTACTTCAGTGCTTTGATCCAATCACCCCTTCTTTTAATAATGTTCTTGCAAAAGATAACATGTAGATCAGGGCTTTAGTCTACCACAACTCAATTACAATCAAATAATAGCTAAAACTGAAAAAAGAAGAAAAAGCTAGTAAAATTTAAGTAAAATTAGTAAAATTTAGCCACAGATTTCAACAGCTCAAGATCCTCACCAAGAAGTAACAGGGAAAAGTTTGCAGAAGAGAGAAGAGGAAGAGAACAGAAGGAAAGTGTCTTATTTAAATGGATTTTAAAGGTGCTCGGTACACACCAAATTGCCCTGTCTTTCAGGACATAAAAGCCAAGGTGCAAATGAAGTTGAATTACACTTGCAGTACAGGGACATCTGCATTAAATGGAATCTTAAGACCCAGGAGGTCAGGGAGATGCAATACACTTACTAGAGATGCTCTTCGAGAACGTCTGCTCATCGGCTGATCAAACGGTGGGCTGTTAATCTGTAACTTTTCAAGATAGCCATCAGGTATCCTGATATCAGCAGGCAGGGACAAACGCTTGTTCAAATCCTGCAGTAAGTAATGTTAAAAAGAGAAGTGTCAAGTATAACTCAGGATTTCCTGAAGGATGTTTTTACACTGCTTAGTGTTATTGTTACTATGGTATTACCACTTAAAACTGAAACATAAAGCCAAAATGAACTGTTTCTAAAAACACACTCTCTTCTAATAATACTTCAAATTGTTTCATCAAAAATTCAGTGCTTTACAAACTCATTTTAACAAAACAAGAAGAATGAAATACTAAAATGCAATTAACTGCATTATGGACGCATTTGTTGAATTTACTGGAATACTTATAAATACCTGGAATGCTGGAAATCGAGAATTTAAAGAGTGGTTAATACATTTATTTTGATATAATAATTACAGTAACAAGATAGCACCACAATTCAAACTACATTACTCTCTCTGATCACTGAAGGTTATAAATGTCTAGATTCCAACTACAGTGACAACCCCATTCTGTTCCCCTCGGCCTTGGCCATGTGTTTCTACTCGTGTCTTTGCAGCAGCTTTGAACTATTTCAGCATGCTAAATCATTGAGAAACTATCTCACACGAAATGCGTAGCTTCCTGCCAGCTTTGTGCTCCAAAAAGGTTCAGTGTAAGGTCAGACAAGCTCACAGCCTGAGCACGGGGCAAAGGAGGCAGCAGGGCAATCCCAGGAAGCCAGCAGCTAAATTGGCTCAGGCTGCCAAAGAACTGATCATCAGACTTCTCAGGACTTGAGATCTGAGTAGACAACTCACTAAGCTTTCAGTGTTGGCAGTGTATTTGAACCACGAATACGTATGATCTATATGTGTATCAAGAACAAGAGCTGAGTAAAAAAAATAATTTTAAAATACATTAAAAAATAAATTTATTTGTGCAATTAACTGAATTTCAGGTAGGACAGAAGTGCAAACTCACAGTCCCTTCAACCTCCAAAGCGACTGACCTACATGTGCTATTCACTACAGCCACCGCATACAGACAAATTTTTGGAGAGCGGTCAAGAAAGGTTTACCTTCTGGCATTTGACCCTCCTGTTTTCCTTTCACCCCTCATACCTGCTTCAGTACAGAGCACAAAGTCTCTGTTAGCTTCTGCTTTGTTGCTCAACAGTAGCTTCTCTGCAGAACTGGAAAATTCAGTGTCTGCATTTTGTCCTCTGTACAAAATTTTCAAATTGGAACCACAGTCTTCAAACAAAAGGAGCACTGTTCACAGAATGGTAGCTTTGACCAACATTTTGAAGATCAATTAAAACAAAACAAAAAGATCCCTCACTTTTGGCAGCTTCCTATTTCTTTACTAATTTTCAACTTCGACATTTCAAAAATTTTAAAACATTGGCAACGTAAAAGGGCCTCTGTGGTTTTGGGAATAGTGGAGGAACTAATTAATTATAATGAGAACAAGCTGTAATCCTTCAGTAAAATGGTATTTTCCACTAAAGAACTTGCCTTCTTTTTGATGAGCTCTGCTATTACTGTTTTTGTAAAAGGCAACTCAAACTCAGTAGAACTAGAGTCATCTGAAGAGATAACTGCCCTACTCCCCTATTTCAGAGGGTTTCAGACTATTAAAAAAAATCACAAAAAAGCATTTCACCGTAATATTTATTGCATTCCTCAGAAAATTCAAGTAGCTCATCAAAACAGATGAGCACAAAGGAAAAAACTGGATCACCTCACTGCAGTGGGGAACCTTGCAACTGACGGAACAGACAGGGATGCCAAGAAGAGGACCAGTATCAGCCTCTACTCCACCCTCTTATGATCCCAGATCGAACTGTGGGGCAATGTCCTAATTTTCTTTTTCCCACTGCTCAGGAACATGAACTAAAATGGAAATTCCAAGTCAAGAGAAGCACTGGGTTGTTTTTAATGCAACTTGCTGAACACCGTAGATATAATCATTATCCTATATGCCCCACAGCAAAATAGCTCTCTCCTACTCCTAGCTATTATCCCTATGACAATCTGCTGCAGTGTTCTCACTACTGTTCCTCCTGTGCTTATTTGACAACAAGTATTTTAACAGCATCTGTTTATAGGAGTACTCAAATTATGGACCGCAATTCAAAGGCCTTAAGAAATACCAAACTGGCTGTACCCCAGAGCTCTCAATCTGTGTCTTCTCTCACAGCACTCATCTTTGGGGCAACAAAGATCCACAGTCTTGAAGAAACATTTCCAAGCATACAAAGTTGATCAGTGTGTGGGAAGAAGAAAGCCAAGGTATCCTTAAGCTCCGATGACAACTTGAAAAATACACCCCTACTGTGCACAAGGTCCGCTGTCAATAAAAACACTTTTCCAAATGCAGTGGAAGGGGAAGGAAACAAATCTAAGGTTCTTTGCAGCTCTTAAAGATTCACTACTTTGAAGTTCAGCCACTGTAAAGACTGGAGACAACATTTTAAGTACCAGAAAATATTATAATGGTAGCTATCAGTTCCCTTATAGCACTCTCCTTTCATTGCTTGTAAAAGCTCCAGCACTGGCACTACTGCAATAAGTAATTACAAAACTCCCCATGACTTACTCTAGAGATCTCATGTGACATCCTCAGCTCTAAACTGACCTTAAACTGCAACCGTGTGTTTTGTGCTCTATAGTGCGTAACACAAACGTTGTTTTGAATATAAGGACTTAATGACGTAAAGGCCAAAACGTTTTTTCCAGTTAGGAAAAAAACCTTCATCAATGGCAGTCTACAAGCACACAACAGCCCCCTCTGAGTTTCTTTAAAAAACTTTAACAGAACCTTATAGGAACAGTAGGAAGAAGATTTCTTCAGGAGTAAAATATCTGTTTTTAACTGTAATTTCAGCGCTTCTAACACATAGCTTTAAATCTCTCTTCCCCCCCCCAACTTACTATTTTGTGCTGGAAGCCTAACGTTTTGGCATATCATAAATAAAAAAAAAACAACTATCCGTTCTCCTTAACTTTGTAGAGCTGAAGAAAGTCTCTTTTCTACATGGACACATAATGACTTCACAGAAACTACACCAGGCACTTCCCTAACGATCTGCACTGTACTCCTACTTGTAATACACATATTTGGCTGTGTTGAAACGTCTACTAAGCCACAATGTTTTTTTAAACCTTGTATTAAAATCGTTACCTACCACAGTCAGAAGCCTTTTTATGACACCAGTATTTGAAAGACCATACATATAGTTCGACAGAGAAGTCTTTTCAACATCGTAATTATCCTTTACTTAACTACCTAATATAGGCAAAATTGAAGTCACTTAGATTGCAAACCTAAATGGCTCAAAGGAATTACTGCATTTTGTTTGCCTGTGTCATCTTAATCCTTCCCGGTTTTTTTAATAATTGAAGCAATCACCTCATTAGGGAAAAGAAAAGCCATCATAATTAAATGCTGTAGAGCAACATGAAGTAGGATCCATCAGATGCGCAAACAAGCACGTTTCCTACTGGCTAAGCAGCAAAACTGACAACTAAAATTTATCATCTTGATACAGCTGAAAAACTCACTTAAGAGATAATAAAAAGAAGTCCAAGAGCAACCCTACCAGCCAAGTGTGAGCCTTTAGAGTTCACAGACAGGGATGTGACGTGGAGGCAACTCGCTGGCTGCCAGCAGCCAGACATGCCCAATGCTCTGGGCCGGATGCGTGCCCGCCACACACTCACCACCCACACTAGTGGGATGGAGAGAAAACAGAAGGAAGGTGAGGAGACTTGTGGATCAAGGGAACGCTGCTTTAACAGGGGAAGCAAAAGCTGCGTGCACAAGCAAAATGAAAGAAGGAATTCATTTGCTGCTTCTCATCGGCAGGCAGATGTCCAGCCACTTCCTGGAAAGCTGTGCCTCAGCTTGCCCAGTGGCTGCTGGAGAGCGAAAGACAAACACCGTGACCACAAACGTCCCCTTTCCTCCTCCTTTCCCCCAGCATTTTTCACAGAGCACAATGCAAACAACACAGAAAATCCCCACAGTCAGCTGTCCCATCGTGACCCGTCCCAGCTCCTGCTCACCCCCAGCCCACTTGGTGTAAGGGGCAGCATGGGGAAAAAAGAAAGTCCTGACATTGTGCAGGCAGGGCTCAGCACCTGCCCCAACCCTGCTGTGCTACCACCTCCATGCCAGCCAGCGGCACGGCTATGGCGCAGCCCCACAGACAGGGGTTGCCATGCAGGAAGCGGCCTCCACTCATCCCTGCCCAGCGCACCCACAAGCCGGCATTATGTATGTACCAGGCGGAGAGAGATACTGGGGGAAGGCAGCCTGTTCCTCTCTCATGGGACTGTACAGGGACAGGGCAGCCAGACAAAGCTCAAGCCTCAGCGTGTGAAGCCTGTACATCAGACACAGTCGCCATCTTCACTCCCTTACACCACTCCTGCAGCTGTGCCCACGCATGCCCATTAACAGCCCCAGCTGCTACTTCAGCTGCAACCAAACCTGCCCTCTGCAGCTGGGCTGCCTGCTGTCACTTTGGTATGATGCCAGGCTGCACCAGTGGAATGCAAGCAACAGTAGGAAATGGTGATTTTTAAGAATTTCTAATTCTCTTAAACCTCTGTGGAATTCCATGAAGCAACAAAAAGGACACTTTCCAGAAAGAGGACTTTGTCCAGACTAATTTCAATGGCCAACTGAATGTAATGACACGTTAGCATTTCTCAGAAGAGGAAAAAAAAAACCTAAAACACAAAGACTATAACCAAGAAACCTTTTAAAATGGAAATTATCAGCAGGCTGTTAAGTACATAGGCTATTACGAGATCCTGCTACAATGCTGCTTAAAGTACTAATAAGGAAGCGTGTAAAATTAATTGCAGGATTATTTTCCCAACATTAATTTTTGATACTTAAGAGTTTTAAACTTGTTTGTTTAACACTCTAATACTTGTATCCCTCTATGAATATTTTAAATTCGTTTCATTTTTAAGGTAAGAAACTAGAACGACTCCCTATCTTATGTACATTTTTTGAATGTAAGAGTTGTACAAGTGATTTACGTGCCTCTGCAGCTATGCAGGGGAATCTGCATGCATTCTTCTGTAACTCCAGCAAGTAAAGGTCTACCAGAATGCAAAACACTTGCTTTCAGGGACAGCAAAGTGCTTCAGGTAAAATAAACTGTCTTCTAGAAAACTAAAATGATAGCATTTACCTGTATGTAGCTTCCTGAATGAAGTCTGATTTATGAAAAAGCTCTTGTCAATCTGTAAATTTTCTGGTTTCTTTTTTTTTTTTATGGTTATCTTTAGGGTCAACTTGCAACAGTATAAATCAGGACTGAGTAAACATGCAACTGTTAAATGTTCAAATGCCTACAGCAAACTATATGCTACTAATGAGCTATTTTTTGATCCATCTCCAGAATATATTCTGGAGAACATATTCAAGCATCAGTTGCTTTGCTAGGTTAACCAGAATGCCGATGGCATTTCCCCCTCCCTCTATATTTTAAAAACACATTTTCTATCCTCATGTGCAATGTTTATTTCTCAGTTTTGCTTTATTGCTGGCAGAGAAATGTATACTATTTTTATAATTTGCCTGAAATGTGAAACACATTTGTTCTACTCTGCGTGATGGGAGATAAACATGTAAGCACTTGTGACATTAATACTGCTGTGTTGTCTACAGAGATAAACTACCCCAACTTGTGCTTATCTTTACTATTTCCAGCACTAGATACAGCAAATGGCTCTGAGAAGAGCTACACTGTGTCCAGTCTTTTCTTGTGTCTGGCTAGCACCCAATTGCATTATGTCTTTTGACTTACACAGCACATTCAGACAATAAAGACAAACATTTTGCACCAAATAGAATATCAACAATCAAAGCTAACCAAACAGAAGACTGAGGTGTTCTTAAATTCATTTCTCACTATGCTGCCATGTAGTGTATCTTAGCTGGAAAACCAAAAAACTAAGAGTTTTATCACTCACTGTTGTGCCAATTTGTAGACTGTTTCTTTCTTGCTGGAGTAGCAACAAGAAGTCTTTCCCAAATTTATCAGACTACAAATGCTGCCAATCTTTCAACTTCTGGACTGTTTCCTTCAGGCTGATACTGCACTCATAACAGCAGTGAGAGAAAAGAGATTTGGCCTTCTGCAAGTGAAGTAGGAGGAAGTGAAAAAAACCAGCAGTCTTATATTATCAAGGAATAGGTCAGGAAAGCCAGAAGCAAAACCTGTGATACATTGTCTGATCATCCTCAGTTATTCCTTAAATGCTTCATTTAGACAGTCTAACAGCCAACTACCTCCAGAACTGATATTCCGCTGCCTGTGGCCACACGCTCCTTGGAGAACAGGCTCAAAGCTAATGACTCAGCAATGTAGTTTGAGTAACTCAACTGGCAGAAAACTACTACCCCTTTCAAACAAGGTGAGCAATTACCTGCTGTTGCAAGTTTAGGACCCAAGACAAGAAGGAAGTTAGCTCTGTCAGAAACATCTAGTCAGTGGACTAGCCTAACGATACTGCCAAGCTGCACCATTACATGAAGATCCTTACTGCTTTGGTTCTTCTTGATAGTCCTCATTCTTGATAGTGACATTTCCAGAACACAATTACTATATGCTAGCAGACAACAAGATCCCTACTCTACCTAAGATTTCAGCTTATCTTTCAGGAGTTGATATTGCTAAACAACATTACTGAAAAAATATAATTCTTCTTCTAAGTCTACAGACATCACTCTGATAGCCCAAACAACCCACTATAGATCAAACGAATACAATTTGCTCTCTTGTGTAAGCATCAGTTTGAATTAGTCCTCTCACTGGCTTCAGCAAGCAACAGCAAGACATGTCAGCTGCAACCACAAGATGTTCACTAATAAGTCACACTGCTTCTTTTCACTGGGGAATGCTTAACGAGATCTAAAATGCTACAGCATATAATCCTATACGCAACACAATTCAGCTTCATGCCTACTATGAAAAAAAACCCCACATTTTACAGTACATTTTCCTTGCAGATTTTAAATAAAAAATGTGTACGGTATACTACATGATGTGCAAAGAAAACAAGCTGAAAAACATTTACTTATGCCTATGAGAATTTAAACATGCTGCACCACTTCAGCTGCAAATACCATGCAGATTTTTTTTTTTCTGAAGGCTGCTTTATCAAATTTCACTGCATTTTTTTCAAATGACAGCATGATTCAAGCCAACTTTATCCTGTACAGAATTATGACATACTACAAGACTGCTGGAGGCAAAAGCAAATAGAAAAAAAACAACCCCTAATCAGAGAATATATTTGTACAGATTTTTCTCATTTGGTTACAGCACTGAAGACTTAAAGAGATTGGCAAGGTCCTGAAGCAAAACACCAGCATACACAACCACCAAAAAAACTGACATCATTCATGCAGCATGCTATTTTCACAACTTTATAAATAATTACTCAATTACTATAACCAGAACTACTCTTCTAACGGCTGAGATGAGTTTTCTTACTAGGTATTATAAAATCCTAATTACTTATCCTTTATTTTTATATTATTAGTATTGTTTTAATTTTATGTACCGTGAGCTGACAAACAGCTTATTAAGATTTCTTCCTCCAGCTCTTCATAACCTCACATAAAAGATGGCTTTGCACATCTTTAGTGCTTAGGAGAATTAAGAGTGCAACCTTCTAAACATGCCTGTAACACAAATAATAGTCTCAAGATACCACCATTTATCACGGGGCTAACAGAAAGAGCAAACATAAAGACAAAAGATTTAACTGGTCTATACTTTCTGAAAGTATACAGAAACAGGCTATTTTTTCTGTTCTAGTTCCATAGCATACTGTGAGCAAAAATTCTTCTAACAAACTGTAAAAAGGTTTTTTTAACAGGACCGCTCAAAAAAATGCCCAAGTATCTGGATGAGTATCTGACTCTCAGTCTCAAAAAATCCTCAGTGCAAAAACATGGATTACAGAGCAATGAGCAGGTGGTAACTGATTTCATTGTAATGCGTAAAGTGTGTGTTTTTTCTGTCTCCTGCAGCAGTTCGCACTCGAATACTGTTCTTCCTTTATGTTTTAACTCTATTATTGATACATATCTTTCCCCTGAAAACATTAAACAAGGAGTCAATTTCTACACTGTTAAGTTTGAGGAAACGGTTATCAAAATATCCTTTCTTCTGTTAGAAACAGTAGCAAAAACACAATCTTAAGATCCATTTATAAAGGAGCACTGCTACTTCTCACTCCACAAATCCATGCAGTTTTTAGCCAGTCTACTGAAATTCAACACAATTCAAACTCAGCACAAATCATCTGTCCACAGAATGGAACACCTTTCCTATGAGGACAGGCTGAGAGAGCTGGGGCTCTTCAGCCTGAAGAAGAGTAACCTCCAAGGTGACCTGATGGTGGCCTTTCAGTACCTAAGGGGGAGCTACAGGAAAAAAGAGGACAGACCCCTTTAGCAGGGTCTACGGAGACAGAACAAAGGGAAATGGTTTCAAGCTCAGTGAGGGTAGATTTAGGTTACATATAAGGAAAAAATCTTTTACAGTGAGGGTGGTGAGGCACTGGAACAGGTTACCTAGCGTTGTGGTTTATGCCCTGTCCCTGGAGACTTTCAAGGCGAGGCAGGATAAGGCCCCGAGCAACCTGATCTAGCTGTGATGTCCCTGTTCCTTGCAGGGGAGTCGGACTAGATGGCCCTCAGAGGTCTCTTCCAACTAAGGATTCTGTGATTCTAAGAAAGCATTCAGAGAAGATCTAAGAAATGGAATTCATTAGTCAACTAAATAATGAGGATTTTTGTTTTCTTCTTTTTCCTCAGATTAAATACTCAAAATATTCTCAGGAATATCATCATATCAGGAAGACCACATGCAGCTTCATACTCAGAATACCAATGACCATAGGCATTTCTTAGTCTCTCCCTCCTCTCCCAACATAACAAAGTTTATCAGTTTTCATGTTGGGTTGCTAGGAAAAGCTGAACATACAATTGTAATCAATGAAATATCAGTATTACCAAAAATTCAAAGGTTTAACCTCTATTTTGGGACTGGGAATCATGGTTTCCCAACACATCTATTTTCATCAATCAACAGAGCAAGGATTTTACTGCCAGGAGTTCAATCTCCACTGTAGCTACAAGCCACTGAAATAAAAAAACATAATGAATTTTAAGAAGGCCAGAAACCAGAAGTGCTAGCAGCTAGTTTTGCTTTTATTTACTTCAGTGCAATGAAATCTTACAAATATTTTTCAGGTAATACTTGTAGCGATTAGTATTTCTGAAATCATGGAATTAGATATATAGTTCAAAAAGCAGATTTTCTTTCACACAATCAATCAAAGATATGAATTCTAAACCATCTCCCCACCAAAATAATTTGAACAAGAATCTTAATTGCATGGATGCATGTTTCAGACTATTGATTAGCTGAATAAAAACTGGCTTTAAACAAACAAACAAAAAAAGGAAGTTTCTGATTTATTTCACATCTCAGACGTCAGTGCAGCAATTTATGGCAAAAGGCTGAAAACCATTTAGCACAAATACAGCATTCAGAAATCGCATTCCAGGAGCTTCCATTCACAACTAATGAAAACAGAACAGATAAGTGTGATAAAAAATCTGAAGATAAATGAAATACAGAAGCGAGATATTACTTTACTTTTGTCAAGTGTATAAATACACCAAAAATTCTTTTCTTGTAGTTTTTTTTTTTTTTTTGTAATTACTTCAGAGAGCTCATGAGGAAGTGAACTTGGAGCATAGGGAAGAATAAAGAATAGCAATGAAAAAGCCTGTCTTCTGAGTTTGTGTGTCTGCCTTTGTCACCTAATAAGATATCACATTAGCCTCTTAACACAAACGCTGCTGATACCTAGGATCTGGTGGCTGTTTGACTCAGTGGTAGGTGCTGGAAGGTAACAGATGCTAATAAAGTGAGCTCTGCCTCTTTTACTGCTTAATCTTCCTGCTTTTTAAGAGTAGTTTTCTGTAGGTTCTGATCAATTTCTCTAATAGACCAGTAGGAGAAAGCGCCCCAAAGAAAAAGATAAGCTGATTAGGCTTGCAAGACAAGGGAAATGGAACTGGAAAAAATACAATGAGAAACAGATCACTATAAAAATCAAGCTTGGAGCTTTGTTGGAACAAGTCAAAATTCTGAGAGGTAAGAGCATCTTTTCCTTCAAATGCAGCTCTTCCTGCAAAACTCTCATTTCTAAATTGCATGAGTCTCAAGAGGTAACAAAAGAAGAACCAGCAAACTGAAGGAAGATACAGCAAAAGTAGTAATGTATTCAATGTTAATATGAGCAGTCTAACAGTGTTACCTCTCTAATGTTAACCCCTAACATCGAACATTCATGTCAACAAAGAGCAGCAACTACCAAAGAAGGTCCCATAGGAAATTTGATTATTCAAAATAAATTAAATTATTGAAATCAGAAACTGGAAATCTGACTTTCCTGGACATAACAGTGAGGCTGGAGTTCACGCTAGGAAGCTGCATCCAAGTTCTAACTTTTCAGGTGCTATGCATCAGTAATCCAAGTGAGATCTGATTTGTAGATGGCTGAATACATCCAATATGATACCAAATTACTTGTAAAGGGAACTCAGGAAAGAAAAAAGAACTTAAAAGAGGAGCCAAGTTATTGATGAGAAAAAGCAAAAAAGCAGATATTCCATCCTTATAAAACAGGTACCGCAAAATGCAGTAACTTTTCTAAGGGAACAGCATTTGTAAAGGGAACACAAGGACCTTTAGGATTATAGAGGCTCATAACAGAAGAGAAAAAATATATTTTCTGCTGTTATCCAATAGTTATCTCTATTCCTAGAAAAAAATCTAGTGAAAGGAAAGTTCCAGAAGTCCAAACTGAAATCATTTTTCTTGTAGCAGTGACTGCTTTCTTCGGCAGGAGAAGAAATGAAAGTCAGCTAATCAAACAGATCAAAAGGAGGCCCATCACTTTCATCAATGCCACACTAGCCATTTAGAATGTGGACTTGCATTTTTTGAAGTGGGATTTCCAAAGAATCAAGCTTTATCTGAGTCTCAAAGTAGGAATCCACAAACATAACAGCACATTTTCTTGTACAATGTTGCAGAAGATTGAGACAGTTTCCAAGCACAACTGAAAACAGATAATACAGTGACCACTAAAAGGAAATAAACATCTTGGTGGTACTCAGCTTCAGCTTTTTTTTTCCTCTCTACCTACTGGTAGGTGATCACACAGATTCATGGAAGAAGTGAGCAGGAGATCTACACAATCTCAGAATACACACAGAATGAATTTAGACAAAATCCCGTAAAGAAGGCAGAAAAGATTATACAGTCGACAACCAGGGAAGCAGGAAGAATCTTTGCTTAGTGAAGCCTTACCCAAGAGGCACCACTGCAGGGATCCACAGCACCATGTCAAGCGGTAGGAGATGCACGGCCGAATGCTCATGCTCTGCAGTGCTTCCTGTAGTTTTCTCCTGTCCCCAAACTTCATGACAGGAGAAAATACTGTACTGCTTCTGACTTAAAGATTGAATCAGTACTGCCATCCAGTCTGCTGCTCAAGAATTTCAAGTGAATGGAGGCTGACTGTGCCCTATTTACAACACACTGGAATGGGGACCTCTGAACCATGTTCTAACTGGAAGCCTACGAACAGAAAACTGTAGCACTACATCTGCTTAAACATCAATTTATTTTGTGGGCTTCTCTCTGGAGCAGGTACATTTCCCTAAGCAGGACCAGGAGCCAACTCAGTTATTGAAGCTACATCAGTCAAGACTAGTGCAGCAGTCATAACCTTGGTAAAAGTGTGGGCTCACCAAAATCTTATTTTTCCAACTACACGCGTTCTTTATTTCTGAAGGCAATCAGTACAACTCACACCTAACCATAGGATTACTTTATGGTCTTTGTATTTCTCTTTTGAGCTAAAAGCATTAAATCTGCAGCTAATCCTCCCAGGGGAAAATTATACCCTACAGCTATGTGGTAGGAGCAGTCTGATCTGGAACAAGCTCCTGCCACTAATGTGACAGTCAGATGGATAAGAACTGTTTCTCAGGATAAAGTATCTGGGAAACAGGCTGGTGAACAGTGGGTTATGGCCCTCTGCCAGCTCACATAGGAAGACAGCTTACAGACCTTGGATTTCTGGGAAAGGGAAACAGATGTTTCAATTTGCACAGACTGTATCTCCCTACTTTTTACCCACTACTGTACTTAATGAAGAATTCTCTATCCAATGCATGGGCACAGGGCTTCCAATGAACACATGATGTAGGAATTCTAATTCCCTACACAATATATGTTTGCAACTACTGTCAGTGTGCTCACTGAAAGGGGGAAAGTAACTGTCCTATGGGCCACTAGTAGTCTGTGGGTTACCTGCAAAATACATTTTATCTAGACAATAAAATGAGATTCTGGCATGTTCTCTTCCAAACACCCTTGACAAGGGAATCTGTCGGCTCTCCCACAACGTTCTGATTTTATTCTAGCTCAGAATTATTTGGTAATTACAGAGAAAGCAGTAACGTGGTGGACACTAAAGATCAGAAAGTATATTCTGACATGCAAAAAACATCCCAAGAACACTAGTACACAGCCTAAGTAAACAGCACTGATTACAGAATGTTTTTAGCAAGCATTCAATTTTCTTTTTTTTTGATGGGCTGCTGATTTGCAGAATTTAGAGGAAGCTGTGCCTGGTTGTGCATAAAATCTTGATTATATATAAAGTCCTTATAAATAAAAAAGGACTTCCAGAGTTTCAGTTTTACCTGATTAGTTTTCTTAAAAACAGAACAAAACAAAACCCAGGACTTCTGCCAATTTAGTACAAACAAACATATATAAGAAATGATAAAAAAAAATATTACAAATACAATGGATATTAGCCAAAATAAACACAAGGATATAGTCATATTGAGAAAGGTGCATTCATTTTAACACAGAAACAATGAATATTGGTTTGTTGAGTTTGACCAACTCTGTATATTTTAATCAAATACATTTTGCAATGGATTTCATATAGGATTAATGACTTCAGCAGACTACAGCAAATAAAAAACTATCACACATACTAATTTACTCTAACTTGTGTGTGCAGCATAGTGTATATATGTGTATTTATATATACACATATATATATACAGAATATAAAGCAAATACGGCCTCAAGCTAACTAATCACATCTAAATATGACAGATCTCCACATACTGACAAATAATATTGAAATAACAGACACTTCTGAACAAAGACCATTTCTTTACATAATGACATTACTAGTACTGAACTGGCCAGCACCATGATGCAAACTACTCAAAGCAGGCAGGCAAGATTTGGTCTAAGAAGGAAACCTGTTATTTGTCTCCCTTGAAGGCCAAGGAAGCAAGTGTTCCCATTTATTTGGCAGCAAAGCCAGGAAAAACTGGTCTCCTATGGAAGTACTTCTTGAGACTGAAATCCTACGTGGATTAAAAGAGGCTGCATCTTTCCCAGCAGTGGATACATTAGTAATCTATCCTGATTCAGACTTTTTTTTTCCACAGAAATGAGCAGAAAATTATCATCTGAGATATTCATCCGTCAAAACTGACTGAAAAAAGCCCACGGGAAAAACTGGATGAGGGAAAGACAGGCAGACGATATAACTTACTTAAGGCTTTTTTGCTTAAGAAACCAGATAAATTACACTGAAATTATTATGATTAGAAAGGCTTTTTAATCAAAGATATAGAGATTGTTACAGAGATTGTCCTTTTCTCTGGCAAGTACAAGCAGGTTAAAAAACCCACCTATCATGCTAAAGACCACTTCAAAAGTGTAAACTTATGTCAGCTAAAAATATCCATCAGTGACAGCATTCCTAAAATTCAGAAGTGAGAGTGTTCTCAAATGTTAGCTTGAATCCTTATTTTAAAAGTTGTTAAATTAACACTGAAGTCATTTGGGGGAAACATTAAAATTCTCACAGAACATACAGGAATAGCTGCCAAAAATGAGTGCTCTCATTGACTGGTCCAATCAATGAAAATAATCACGTTCAAGAACTAGAAACAAGCACTTGGAATTTGGAGAAAAATGAGAAGATCAGCACTGAATAAACCAAACTGAAATAAAAACTCCTCAAAGCCACTGAAAGAGTAACATTAGAACTTCTTCACCATGTTAGGAGTCTACTAAAAAAGCTCCTTTTATTTGATATCTTTTGAAAAATTACACACAAATGTCCTAAATTTTTATGGCTTTTCCTGAGTTCCTTTATAGTTTCTTTTAGAGATTCATTAACCCTCATCTAAATGAGAAACCTTTGGCAGCTCTTTACTCTCTCCATAAGTCTGTGTATCTTTCCATTTCAGTTTATTAATTTCATGATCTACCATTAACTTTCACTTCTTTCCTGGTCTAAATGTGTATTTCAGATGAAATGCAGAGGAAATAGATATTAAGCAAAAAAAAGTAAATAAACTTTTTTGAAAATTTCTTCAATTTTGAGTTTCTCCAGAATACATTCTGATAGACAAGCTTTGAGGGTTTTTTTTAAAGCCTCCTGCACAGATCAACATACCTAACTTAGTTCTCCCATGTAAAAGGTCCAGCTTTAACAGTGTTTAGAATAAACCTGAGATTAATATAAAAAAATCAGGAATTTGTAGACAAAAAAGGCAGGTGCTACAGAAGATACAAATAATTAATACAAATAATATATAAGTTCTTGGAACCAGACCAGCATTACATGCTTGGAGTCCTGGAATTCCAAGCATAACAGAATGCCTCACCAATCAAAATTTTTTGGCATGTTCACCCTACTGTAACTTACCCAGATCTGCTCCCCCAGTCCTATACTTCATATCATGCTTTGAAAGAAGACCTAAAATCTTACAAACTATGCATATTGGTATACATGCTGTAATGGAGAAACTGCAAAATTTTACATGCTCTTGTAACAAAGGGACCATTATTACTTTTACACACTCAAGAAACAGGGAAGTGTTTTGTTTTTCTTTGCCAAGGGAAATGACAACAAAGCAAGCACAAGGGTGGCTAGTATTCATAATGAGACTCATAAATAAAGGAAATTATG
>JANHGO010003157.1:0-27880 GCA_024606505.1 Aquila spilogaster
AGTACAATTTTACCTGGGTGACATCACCTGACTGAAATCCTGCTGCCGGGCTTTGTTGTCTATAGGATCGCAGGTAGTGCACTTGTTTTGCTGACAGCAAACAATTCAAAAAGTATTTTAAAACACTGGGGGCAAGAAGCTCAGCTGCCAGTAAAATATAATCCATTTGTGGTGTTCTAATTTTCTAATTAGCAGCTGTAGAAGGTTTTTCACCATTGTGGGAGGAGGGTGACAAACAGGTTTTTGTAGCTTGTTATGTATGTTGTCCTCTTGATTATGTATTTTCTTGACATTCTGTTCCAGAAAAGTGTGTTCCAACATCAAATACATTTTCAAATATAGATGATTGGGCTGAAGCCAAAAGTATAGACCTAGCATCAAATTCCCAGCTTGAAGCTCTCTTACGCATATTAAATCAGAGTACAGAATCCAAACAGCCATAAAGTTCACAGAGAATGACTTTCAGGCTGTACAGTATCCACAAGGAATAGGATCCTTGTCATGATCCAACACAATGTAGTCAGTAGAAGAATCACAAAGGCAGATTTAATTCTGCCCAATTTATGATGGCAGTAAACAGTGCAATGAAGTGACACCCATACTTTTGTATGCCTGTTAGCAGAAAATGGCAGTGGAAACCCAAAAGCCCAAGCTTGGTTGAAAAGTCTTGAAACAGAAGTATTTACGAAAAGAAGCTCTCATACAGTACTGCTGAATTTATTATTAATATTAAAGCTTGGCTATTTTACAAGTAATTTGTAGTAATGGAGAGTAGTTTCTCATAATTTAATGCTAATTAATTCAGTTACATCATGATGTAGCTCAAGTCCTGAGCTGACTTTAATGGGAATTGGTTGGGTCTGGTCCAGAATCCACTGGAGCCAATGGGAGTATTTCCATTGATTTAGAGAGAGTTTGGTTTGGATGTATAAATAGTTGGAATTTATTTACCTGACAATGGAAAGACTTCTTCTGAATTGTGTGTTTGCCTCCCTTATGAGCATTCTCTCAATTTCCTTAATTTTATATAATTATCATTTGCAAAATGTTGAGGAAAGCATTATATCTAATTAGTGGTGAACAAAAGTAAACAGGAGGTTTATTTTCTTATTACAAGCTGAAATTAAATGTTGGTTCCAGGCATGTATATGTGAGTAATAACACAGAGAACAACTCCCAGGTAAGACTAAAGACTGAGCATTTAATCTCAGACTTTTCTGGTATAACATTTCTCTGCCAAACACTTACTCTGAAGATTAATGAAGAAGGATTTTATTGCTTATTTTGGAAGAAGTGTGTGGAGTTAGAAAATTGCGAAGGAAAATAATGAGAAATTACTTAAGGATTTTCCTTTGTACTTTGCTGCTCTGACATACTGTGCAATAACAATTCTTTACTAAGAAATATGTTTTTAGTACATGTGTATTATAAAAGAAGCAGGTTGCTTTCATACTTCAAGGGGAAAAAAAGATGTTATGCTAAATGTAAAGTAATTGTCATTTTCTAGTCGAAATGATAATGATTTATTTAGTGATGGGCATTGTTTATGAATTCCGATTACTGATGCACAATAAAATAATTATCTAGAGCTAGATTCACCAAAGCACCTCAAGATGGAATTTTGCAGTCACTGAGAATTGGGACTTTCAAGAGAGGCCTGGACTGTGGAAGTCAGGATTTTCTGATTAGGCTAAATGACATTTTGAGAAACGCCCTCAAAGCCCCTTTCTACTTGAGAGTCAAGTTTTATTCTTTTGCATGGAACAAGCGAATGTGTATGGGAAGATCTTCAGGGAACTAGAAGGAGCAAAGGCACGTAAGAGTGGTGTTCAGAACATTTCCACGAGGAGAGAGGTAATACAGATTCGGTTTTATATATCTGATGGAGCAGCGCCTTGAACTCAGAATTCAATCACTGAACTGGAGAGATTTTTGTGCTTCTATCACTGTTTAACTACAAGATAAAAAGTGAACAAAAAGTGAAAGAAATCTGAAATTGGTGCAAAGAAAAGGTCATTGCACTCAGCAGCTGTGGAAAAGCTTTGAACTTGATATGGAGAACATTTATCTCAGGAAGTACTGCTGGTAAATCAGAACACAAACATGGATTTTCTATAAACCAAGCGAGAAGACAGACAAGTTCATTCTGCTTTTAGAGAAGGATGGGCTAAAAAGCATTAATTTGGTTTAGGTTTCCCTTAAATATACCTGTGCTGTGTGTTGCAAATGATGAAATTCTAGGTGTGATTCATAATACCTCATATTTCTCCTTCCATCCATTAGTATTTTTTTTTGTTTGTTTGTTTGGTGATCTGAGAAAGCTATGGCTTTTTGGAATTGGTAAAAATGTAAAGGAGAATTTACTCACAGCAAATGACATGGAACATTTCAGACAGAGGCTTCTTCATACATTTGTGTTTATTCTGGCTGTTGGAACGTTGTCGTTATGTCAGTCTTGCCAGCCACTTATTCTTACATCATTACTCAAGAACTGAAGCTTCAGAAAAAATGAATGTTGCCAGCTAACAGTAGTATATTTGAACATCCAGGATAGATAATTCCAGCAGGAGTGGGGAGCAGTAAGAGTATGCTGATTGTCACCTGAAACCAACTTGGTAATTTTATTCCAGTTTCTGTAAACAGTAATTCTCATCACATATTCCACAATGATTGTAATCCTTAGCAGAATACATGAGGACTTTTAGGAACACTTTTTCCCCTTAAAGAACTCTTGCTTCAAAGTCATTATTAGTGATACAGAACAAGAATATTTGCAGCCTTCCTCTCACAGTTAAATCTAATGTCATACACCATTGTTTTTCATTTATGTATCAGTATAAATTAACTCTTTGTTTTTGTTTTTAGTACATAATTTCTATGTCTGGTAAAGCACTAGATGAAACATAAGAAGACAGAGTTTCCGTTACTGGCATGAGCTCCCTGTATGGTCATGAGGAAGTCACTTATGGTCTAATTCATTAAGGTGCAAAGTGCCTTGGATGTCTACATTTTAGGCTGTTGGCCTGTGGTATTCAGATTCCTACATGAAGGGATTTATTTTACCTATGAGATTTTTTTATACAGAATGTCAGGTGAGTCAGGATCTGAAACAACTGCATGTCAAGTGGAACATTTGGATTTCTAGGCTGGGCAACAGGAAAAGCCTGCAGTGAGCCTGTGAGAAATTCCCACATCAATATGGAGAGAAGAACTTCTGTCCTTTACTACTTTGAGCTCAGAAGTTTCTTCTAAAGGAAGATGGGCTCAGTAGCTTATAATCTAGGGTCATCAGTAAAAGACTAATCATTTCTCTTCCGTATTAATGTTTGAGTTGCTGATTGATATTTCTTCTTGTGCTGCCTTTATGCAGCTTAAGGTTTCTCTCTCCAAGATCTTGCAGCTTTCATGACACAAAGGAGAAAGAATGCCTGATTTTCCCTTCTCTAGCCTAACTGCTTGTAATCTAGGTGATCATAACTGTACAGAAAACAAAGCAGCAGTACCACTGTTTTACACCTTTCTGTTTGCAGAGATGGTGGCAGTGGTTGCTGTGTTTTACTGAGAATATGATGTTTCTGGTGCACATGCTGCAAATACACCAACAACATCTAGCTTACCAAGGATGGCAGAGCCTAGGCAAGAGCCCCTGACAATGGCTAGCTTTGTATTAGAGGTATCATACTTCTATATGTGTATAGAGTAACTAAGCACCTTTAAGGTCATCTATTACAGTAAATAGTGGTCTTAATACTACCTGAGAAGAACTCTTTAGGTACTGGCAAACTCAGATACAGCTACTTCATGTCTAAGTCTTCCTCTAGGTACCTAAATATTTTTAGACTTTTTTTCCTGATCTAATCATAGAAATAAAAGGTGAAACTCTTGTTATTGACAATAAATGTACCTCAAATATTCTTTCAGTTACAACTTACGAGCCTACTGGTGAAGGTGGGAACTATGTCTCTCTGTTGACATTTAGTTATGCTTTTAAGCAGGGCTTCAGAGTTCTTAAAACCATGCCAGTTATTCAAGTTAGCTGATGATAGTCGTTTCCATCACCACAGGATTGTTACAGAAGCTAGTAAGTAACATACGAGCAGACACATTTATTTATTATTTACATAGAATCAAAGTGGAGGAAACTTCTTTTCATTTAAAGAAGGCTATGAAAAAAAAAACTATAGAAAAACAGCTTTGCTCTTGGTATTTGATGAACTGTAATCTTTGATTGTACATGATGATAAATCATGTGGCTAGTTTCAGTGTTCAGTCTGATTTACAAGATTCTTTTGAAGTGATAAATGCCTATCAGTCTGCAGTGTTACACTGTAAAACAGAAGGATCTGAACATACCTGACCAAACAAATCCTTTTTGTTTCTAATAGACAAGTAAGATGAAGCAAGTTAGAGATATTCTAAGTCAGAGTAGTGAAGTCACTGTATTATGTATAAAAAGGGTACTTTATTTTAAGACTGGCAAGTTTGAAAACATAAGTTAACAGAAAGTCACAAGTCATTCTTGTGACAAGTGCATGAAATCTAAAGAACAGATTCCATATGGTATCATATTTCAAGTTGTATGTCAATGACTTCATCAGAAAGTTATACCCTTCCAGTAGGAGAAATGATACCTTTGAAAACATGTGTGGCTGCATGTAAAAAGTAAGCTCTCCCTGTCTTTGCAGAGAGCCAAGACACTTTCTGCTGAACAGGCAGACAGAAGAGAAAGAACAGATGTAATTATCAATCATACACTGTCATTAGCCCAGCTCTCAGGATCTGCAGAAGAGAAGAATATATACTGGTCAGTTATGGTACAAACCATAGCTACCTTCCTTATTGATTTCTTGTCTGCTGTGTATAATCTAACACAATGAAGGCAAAATTAATCAAAATGTCTGATAATTTAGGCATCTTTAGGCTATCAAATCCATATGCATTCGCTTCCACTTATGCTGATGTCACAAGTGAGATGGACTGAGACACAGAAACTGCACGCATTAGTGTGAAAATTAATCCTGTCCAAGTTTTTCTGGATTGCACTCTTTGGTATAGTGGACAGTGGATCTGCATGGTTCAGACCTGCTGAAGAGTTCAGATCCGTTATTTCCGTGAACCCAGAATGGTTACATACAACGTGGAAATGAGACTTCATACCATTCTTCTAAAGAATTCAAACCCACATCTCCAAGATCCTGAAGGTGTGTACTAACATTAGACAGAGTTACACATAGCAAATATTTAGCTCATTGTTTCTCCCCTGAGCTATTTCTACTGTAGGAAAACATTTACATTTATGCTTAGATACTACAATGTTGTGGATAATTATACATTGCTGAAGATAAAGATGTACTTAAAAAAACAAAGCTCGAAGTGCTTTTCTGCAGAAGTAGAAAAAATAATGCCAGTGTTTCAAGATGTGTTTAAGTTCAGCAACTGTATTTATTTCCATTCTGGAAGGCAATGAGAGAAGCTGCTGATTAGAGCTACTGAAGCTGATTACCAAACTCTCTAAATGTGGATTAACAAATGTAGGATTTTTCTTTCTGAGGTTGAAACTGAACTTCCTCATCTGTATTTGAAAATACAGGATTTAGTCGCTTGAAGTCACCTTGTGTCTCTATCTTGTGTCTTCTGAATTGAGTTGACTTCCTCTATACACTAGCTCCCTAATATGTTAATAGGGCCATTCTTAGATATTTTTAAATTGTAAGCAGTATTTACTATCCCATCTATACAGAGAGCCTGTAGAACTTGTATCTCACAAAAAGAAGGAAAATCATCCATCTAACTCCTTCCAGGAAACTTCAAGGAAACATGAGCAATCAGATCCTAAGAGCTCTACTTGCATCCCAAGGTTTAAGAATCAGTACAAATAAAAGATTGTTACCAAAGGCAACAGCCAGTTCTCCGAGGCAAAAAAGTAATGGGGAAACACTTCCTAGAAGTCCCTAAGCCAAATCACTTAATGATATCATGGGAAGAAACCTTAAATAACAGTAGTAAAGATAGTGATGGGTTGATTATTGGACTAGATGATCTTAGCGTTTTTTTCCAACATTAATTATTCTATGATTCTATATTACTAAAGCTTTATCCAGCTACTGATGAAGAAATTTATTTTGTTTGTGCAACTTTTCATTGATATTTTAGAACGAATCATTTCATCTTTTGCTTTGTTCTCACCAAGTAATAAAAATGAATGCAAAGTGTTTTGGTAATCACAAGGACACATTGTTTCCTTGAAAGGAGTGAATGGATTTATTGCTATACTGATAGCTTTAAACACATACTATGTGTTTAGGTTTGGGATGAGTAGCCAGCATAAAACAATGGTGTTATACATAAGGGGTTTGAAAAAAAATAAAATACTCCTTACTTATCAAAATGTTGTGTTCTTCAGGCTCATACATCAAGAGAACCTAAATGATTAGGAAAAGCTCAGAATTCTCCTTTCTGGAAAGAAATGAAATTCATTCAGTAGTTCTGAATTCAAGGCTTTTGAAATAAAGAAGGGAAAAAATGATTTCAAACAAATGTCTATGAAATTGTGTCCTGCACAAGCAACTTTCAGACTTGCACAGACTGTTAAAATACTTGCACGACAAAATAAAGCAACAAATAAAGAGAAGCCATAATAGCTTTGCTTAACAAAAGAACAACTTATGTATCAGTAATAACCAGTGAGTTCAACTGCTTATATCATTTACTAACCAGAACAATAATGACTACCAAAGGCCTAAATCTTGAGGGCTCTGCTTGAAGGATGTGAGGTTCTAACTTTCTTCTTCAATCACAGGGATATTTCCAAAGTTTATATCCTGATAAAACAGAATGGTGAACACTGGTTCTTGTTAAAGCATAATTTCTCCCAGATACTCACTGTAACTGGAACCAACAAAGTTATCTAATGCATATGAAATAGACAAGGCTCTTCATATTTTATTTTAAATAGGCCTGATTTGCTTCATGGCTTTCATTCCAGTGGTTTTCAAACCACAGCCTGAGAATCCTCTTAAACTTAGCAGACAGGGTACTGTTCCATTAAGTTTTTAATCCATGTGTATCAAATAGATAAATTCACAATGAGAGAAGACTTCAGGAATTGAACATAAGGTAAATCTGGTGACTAGTGAACTTATATTTCATTGTTGATTATTAATTTTAATACATAAAGATAAAATATATTTAGATATTTAAGTACAGTGCATACTTTTATATATGTGCACAAATATATGAAGACATATATATACTTACGTATAGTAAACTTTAAGCTACTGTTGATAGGAATCATCATTTGTTTGTAGTAGGGTCTGCCTATGAAGAATTGTGAAAGTTTCAGGGCACCATCTTCAGTGAAACAAAACCAAAGAAAATCTGTAAGCACAAGTATTTTCTCTACAGTGTTAGTAGATTTGTCTTTTCCATGTGTGAAACAATTGCTATTGAGCAGTGTTTCAATACTGCACTGCTTCTTCCTATGCCTCCTTTCTTTTGGAACAAGCATAGCAGAAGATAACCAGCATCTCAAGCATTGTTTTGGTAGAACAGAAAAGCACATCTAGAACATAACTTTCTGAAAGTGAGAATGCAGTCTGTCAGGTGCAAAGGAGATCCTGCCCATGTGTCCCTTGTGTTGCAGATCCCAAACAACTATAACCGCTGTGTCCCCTGGTTGGGAAAACTCCAAATATTACTGAGATCTGCTGGAAAGTCATCTGCTTCCTGCCACCACTCACTTAGAAACAGTTCCATAAACATATTTATCTCCTAATATTTTATGTATTTATTTTTAAAAGTACATTAGGACATGATTAAATCCAAGCTTATTAGTAAAGAAACTTCAGAAACACCCTCTAGTTTTTGGTTACTGGCTGAATTTTAAGTAAACGTTCCCAAGACATTTCAAATGTCCTATCTATAATTCCACAGGATGAAGCATCTTTCACTCTTTTGTGTAGCTCCCTTCCTGGTGTAGGGTATTTTCATATCTGTCCAAGAAGATGGTTAGCACATATTAGGAAAGAAAAGCAGTAGCTTTTAGTGAGTATTAGTAAGTAGTAGAAAAGTTTGTTTAAAAAACAATTCTCTGTAGCTTGCTCCAAAAGTAATGTGTCCCATTTATTTTCGTGGAAACTGCAACAGATATAAAGAGCACAATAAAATTATTTGGTAGAGAAAATTCTCGACTACAAAACATTTCTTTTTTCAACATAATCACCACCTTTAGCCATGCATTTTTTGCCAGTGATGAACAAGAGCCTGCATGCAACACATTAAAATATCTGCATGGCTGTCTGGAATGTGGCTTGTCTTTCACATCACTGTTGCCACTGCTGAAATGCAGCACCCACTGCCTCACTGTGCTCACACTCACTGTTTGGTCTCCAGAAATGTTCAGCAAGCATCAATGAATGTCAATGTCAGTGGGTGCAGTTTTTTCCACATGGAGGAATTCAGTGACACACCTTTGCCTCATACACACTTCCATGTCAGATGCCATTGTGTCGGATTACCCCTCTGCTGCCATCTGCCACATGGCAACAAAATCGAATGGAATACTGGTAGAAAGGTTCAACCTCTACTGCCGTACTACCACCATCTGCCTCTGAGGTTGTGGGCCAAAAAAATAAAGTGGGAGACTTTACTTTTGGAGCAGCCCTCATATATTTTTTTTCTGTGGTTAGAAAGTGTGAGCCAAACCAAGTCCTGGATCACAAGGATAAGGTATGAGAGTTTGTTAAGCATGGAATTCAGTTTCTCTACACACAGAGATGGCTATTTCCAGGATTCTTCTGGAATGGAAGCGATTTGCTGCCCGCAGAATTGGATTTGGTTGTTAGTGGAGGTGGAATGTTGGCTCAGCCAGTCATTTCTGGAACCATTCAATGAAGGATTTTTGAATACTAGAACCATTAAGAAAAATGTTGTTATTTTCTCATACAGCATACTGGTAAGAATATAGTTTAATGTGTCTGTTATTCAGGTAATCGCTCTCCTTCAACAAATTTGGCAGAAAATAAATGAAATAAATTTGTACCCACAATTAACAGTCTAGCTCAGCCCAGGTCTCATTCCTGTGGTCAGAGGGTGGTATATCTAATTACAAAATAAAATAAAATAAAATCCACCGTTTTTTTTTGTTTGTTTGTTTGTTTTTTTCTGGAAAGAAAACGAATAACACTGCAAATACAGTAATTCTTATTACAACATTAACTTTTATCAGACTACCAGCATTTTAAAGCAGTTATATGCATTTAATACATAACTTCTTCACACTGCTGGCGTGGTGTTCATCAGCCATACATAAATAAGAATTAAGCCTTGAGTAGAAACAGTAATTTGTAAATTGCTAAAATATCATTTTCTAACTCGGTGGGGCAGAGAAAATTCAATATCCACCTTTGTACATCTGAGAATGAATTTCAGTACTTTATCCAGACTGAGGAAATTATCTGCAGTAAGAAAGAACTAAATAACTGCCAGTTAAATTGGGAATAAATCCAAGAATTCAGAAACATGTTTTAGTTTAATCATTTATTTTGTCTGTGGATTGATCTATTATTTGAAATAAATTTCTTTTCTTCATTTAGTTGATTGCTTTTGTGAAATCTCAAAAGCAGTGCCTAATTGTGAATATGGTAATACTTAGCAATGTTTCCCATGAACCTTATCATAGCGTAATCCAGCTCTTGTGGGGTATAGTCTACATTTTTACAAATTTCTTTTAGAAAAATGTCATTGGCTGGGTTGAAGAAGCACATATAAAGGGCACATCAATCCAGTGATACACAAATGTGGAAGACCAAGTTGATATTACTATCCATTTCATATATTGTTGTATTTTGTTTCACAATAACTGAATCCGTTAACATTTGCTTTTAGAATAAGAAAAGACAGTCTGTTACAAATCAGATCACCATACTTCAATTTTCATCTGCATTTAACCAAAATGTGAAATATTGTCTAGTACTTTTCCACTTCGGATTCCCTTCCTTTGTAATCTGTTGTTCTTTACATATTGCCCTTCTCTCTTCTACATTTGTACTGGTAAGTCTCCCATCCCATAAAAAAGAAATGTTAACATAATGGAGTTGAGTTATACCAGCATTTAAGAAATCATTTCTCAGAAACCCGTACAATGCCAAAGTTGTTATACTTAAATAGGTCATGAGATGCTGACGTAATGAATATCAGTGTCCTCATCTAAAAAGCAAATAAAAACTTAACATAAAACTAAAATCTGCAATAAACTCCTATCACTGAACAGGAACGATATGGGTCGACTTTCCACCTCTATAATCTAAAAAATTCAACAGAATAAAGAATTATTATATTTGCCACATTTTAAGAATGGTGGAGTACAGATATTGCAAACGTTATGGTCTGGGTGTATGTGCCAGTGCAAAGTTAAAATGTAACTTATCTATGAATGCTAATCCTGAGGTTCTAAATTTATAAGAGAGGCAACTCCTTAAAGATTTTGATTAGCCAGTCTCTTCATGGACAGATAGCAAGAAGAAAGCAGATGTATAGATTCTAATAGATTAATAAGAGTATTATAAGACTATAAATCAATAACCGTATCAGTCTTTTCTTGATGATATACAATAGAAATGCTGTCTTTTTCCAGTAACAGGATTCTCTCCCTATTGTAAGATATCCATCTTTTTCATCCACAGAAGGTAGTTCAACACAGTAAATAGGCTTATTGCCTCTTTCTCCATTTTGAAATGTGATCAAAGTGCAAAGATGTTCTTGGGAACTGTGAGCCTCTTAATTAGATAGTCAACATTTAGATTACACCTTTATCTCTGCATGAGAAACAAACTTCACAGGTGTTTTGATTTTTTTTAGTTACTCTTTTGATTAGCTAACTGTTCTAGTGAAAATCTACCTGTAAATCAGGTAGATTTAATTTTGAGAGTAAGGGCTACAGTGTATCAGTAAACTAAATGTATTTCCAAGGGTTCATTATTTTAGATACTTTTTTAGGTCTGTAATAGCATACTGGACTGAGTAGAGCATTATGCATAAAAATAGTCTTATCTTTAAATATTATAACTTTCTATAATCTGTTAAATTAGGACCTCTGCATATTACTTTAAATATATAAAGAGTTAATTATAAGCTTTCAGTAAGTTACTAAATTTTACTGAAAAGAGTAACTATAATTTGAAATAAGACATTCTGCATAGGTAGAGTTTTTTATTCAATGGAAAAAAATGTTTTTTTTTCATCTCAAATAGAAAGCAAAACAATTCTGAAGCAGTATATTAAGAAATCTCATAGTTAAAACTGTATGTTTCATGAGTTGTGAAACTCATGAAAGCTGAGAGCTGATGCTCAGTTAGAATTCTTGCTGGACTACACCATGGTAAAAATCACAGAAGTATAAGTCAAAGGAAAGAAAAAGTGAATTGTGAATACAGAAGTTAAGTTTTTCCCAAGGCTGAATGACTACTTTTGCTCTGTGATTAGGATCATGCAAAAAAGCTCTATGCTGTAAATAGCTATATTTCACAAACAGTTCACTACCTGGCTACAGCAGTTAATTAACAGATTTTTCAAGAGGTGGACTCTCAGCAAAATATCCCTGACAGATAACTGTTCCTAAGAAAGACAGCTATAAATCATTTATTCAAAACAGTAACTGGAAGTTTTGCTTGTCAGATTCTTAAAAGCACAGAAGTGTTTCCTTGAACTTTTGCCTTACTTTGGCTGCCAATATATTACTAGCACCTGGGAGAAGCCTCAGGCTCAAACAGTCAGAAACACATGAAGTTCCATTTTGCTTTAATAAGAGTCTCCTTCCTGTATTAGACTTTGTTGTATTATTTAATTTATTCTACTACTAAAACTTAAAAAATGAAAGTCTGGCTTACCTTCAGAAGACACTTGAACTTAGGTTTATAATAAAAATTGCTCCCATTATAAAAGCTGGACCAGAATTTACTAGCTTTTCTAATTCTTGTTGAGCCATCCTCCGTTCTGCAAATACTGTAAGATAAATAAATGACTTCTGTTGGGAAGAACCACATACGTGAACATCACTGTGGGGAGACGGCTTGTGTTTATTTCTGATTTGTAATGAATTTGATTATTATTGATGGATATGCAACACTGAAACAAGGTAGTTCATTTTTAAGGTCAACCGGTTCATGGCCTTTTTACTGACCAGGTGTGGAGGTCATAATATTCTGTGCACTGATGGCTTATGGAAGTGCTTTTGGACTAACACAAAAGAGGGATAATGTAGTACAACCATGGCATAAATATACAGAAATGTTCATCTAACTGAATATCCCTGTCTCTAAAAACACAGAAGTACACAAGAACATGTTTTTTATTTGCTTCCTTCAGGAAGGAGCTGAAACAGGAGGAAGGAAAGGAAAAAAATATGAGCTCATTACTGCAATGCTTCTGACTTAAGGTTTGGTTTAATTTCCCATTTAATTTTCTTTGTGCAGAGTGGCTTCTGTTTTACAGGAATAACTTAACACGTCTTCAAATCTTTTGAGCTCGAATTTGAAGGCAAAATTCATGAAGATCTCATTTGATAAACAGTTTGAACTTTGTGGAACCCTTCTAAATGACTCCTGCACAACCTTTTGGTTTCTCCAGTTATTGTCTCACTAACTTTCAAATATATACTGCAGAAATTATATTATTGTTATAAAAAGTACTGCCTTTTATTGTGTGTGTGTGTTTCTTTTTGTCCTTTTTTTTCTCCCAATGTTATTTCAATAGCCCTCTACCTAAATGGCCACTATTTTCAACAGCTAATAAAGGTATATTTTGGCCAATTAACAGAGTAGAACTGCTTGTGATTAGATAATTGCAGCATCAGTAGCAATCTGACTGGCCAGTGGCTCTCATTTTTCCAGTGACATTCAAGTTACAGGCTGTCGCAGGAAAACAGCAAATCTCTTTTCTTAAATTTACGATTATATATTTGAACTTTCAAGGCTGCCAAAATATGACACAATCAGAGCGTACTCTAAGTTCTCAGAATATATAACAACCATGTTTTCTTTTGTGGCAGGCCATAGATCAAAAATTGTAATGGCTTTTCCGTTACAAAGCTTGTAAGAGAGTTTTGCATCATGTGAATGTCACAAGCCTTTAAAAGAAGGAAAAAAACACATCCTGTAATGCTATTGTAGGTAGCCATATGTATCACCACTGAGATTACTATTAGAATGTACACTTCCTGTACCCTACTTCAGAATGCCAACAATTGAATTACTTTTTACTTTCTTGCAGACCCAGCTGCATAAAAGGATGTTAAACTCCCCATAAGGATCAGCAATAAAACATATAAGATGAATTTATTCTCTTGACAGCTGAGAGACAGTATGGGATCAAGTGGCTAATATGGATGTTTGGAAGTCAAATCTCTTATTTTCTTCTTGGTTGTTACTTTGTATTTGCTTGCTTATAGTAAAAGGAAATTGTTTTCCAAGCATCTAGGTATGTAGATCTTGGTGGGAAGGAGAAGTAAGAGATAAGATATGACTTGACAGGATACACAGTCAAGTTTTAAGATGTGAGCAGGCTGTACTGAGAATAAACCACTCAAAAGTACTGGTCCTGTACTTGTGAAGTCTTAGTTACAAAATTAAAATTGTTTCTAAAATGACAGGAGAGGGGATAAGGGGATATCTATATGACTGATACTTGACTAAGAGGGGAATATCTACTCTCTAAAATGAGTGGTCTTACTGATCTACCTTCACTGTACTCAAGAACAACTTCAGTATTTTCTTGAACTGGATGCCACTTGATCCAAATCCGTGTTTCTACTGCTGACTGTAGCAACTCTTCCCAGACCACCTGACCATGAGAAGGAAACAGCATTATGATTTGTCAAGGGAGTAGGGTTCTGTATGTGGAAAGAAAGCACATTAAAATATAGTCATTTGAGATAAACCTTGGAAGTGTTTTACCCACTCTTCGTGTTGTTGTTGTTGTTGTTGTTGTTTTTTAATGGCTGAAATAGTACAATAACTTAGTGGAATAATAGACTGGAAGTCTTTTAAGTCTATTAAGTATTTTATGTTTCCTTGGAAACTTGCCCTATTTGACACTTCTAAGGATTTTTTCAGTAACCTGCCATAGTTTATGTTGGATAAAGCAATTGCTTCCATTCACAGAGTTAACATTACATATGTATGCTGCTAAATCACATGCATTCACATAGTTGTGGCTGCAAAACTTCAAGAGAAAAGTGTGCTTCAGTTTTAAACTACTGTTCCTTGCTGTAAGGTTATGAAAAAGCAAACTCCACAATCACATAGCCATCACAGTTTTTATTCATGTCCCAGCACAGTCACTGTCAGATTCAACAGCAGCAAACACACAAGTTCCAGCAGGGATTTGGTTTATTCATATGACCTCCAAAGTAGACCTATTCTGTAGCATGTCTATATGTAATAGTCTTCCCAGAAACTGGTACATCTTTTTCTTACTCCCTGATATCTTTTTCAAGCCAGAGGACCGAGGTGTAGGTGTATTGGATAGTAAATACAATTTTCCTTGTGTATTTCATTGCTAGAAATTCTCTGCTTTAAGGAAAACATGAGAAGAGATGAGAAGACTCAAATTGAAATGATTTCTCTGTTGAATTGCTCCTTGTAGCAAATTTTTATTCACAACACTCAATTTTTACAAATAGTTCTAGTAGTAGAGACAAATAACATAATTCTCAAAGGTTATTCAATCAAAAAACCTAGAACTTTGAAAGTTAAAGTAATTTATATGAAGAAGCTTCAGATTTTTCTTTTAACTGTAAACTTGTCCAAAAGTTCTGTAGTTGCTCTGTGGGAATGTAAGAAAAAATGTTCAGAGCAGAAGCTGTGGAGCAAGATAAACAGCATGAGAAAGGAAGGCTAAGAACCAAGGACACTCCAGAAGAAAAGGAAAACAAATTCAAGTAAGCTGCGTGAGTGATGATGATTGGATGATTCCCTGATTGGAGGAAGGGCGCGTGGCTCAGAATGACTCATGACCCTGATTGGATAAGCGCCTGTATGCATGGTTAAGGAGTGTTTGTGGAATGTTTTGTTGACATGTAAAGGCGGGTGGGAAAGTTAAAAGGGAAAACTTGTGAATGTACATAAGGGATGTTAGAACCTGTAATAAATGATTTGGATTGTTCATATCTGAGTACATGCCTCAGACGCTGCATTTCTCCTTGAGGCCTCTAACTCTGTGCTAGGTAGGCCATTGCAAATTACATCTGTAGCTGATCAGACAAATAAATGAATGAATACTTTATCCTTGGAATGGTTTAAACGAAGAGAATCGAAAACATAAATAAGCCAATCAATCCCACAGCACTAACAATGCCCATCAGAGGCCCTTTTGTGGTTGGTCAAAATGAGAGTTCACTGCAAAAACATAGTGGTGAGAATGCGGGTGTCACCTGGCAACCTATCCCCACAGTTATGAGGAAGCTCAGCCTTGAGTGTCATGTAGAAAGTTCAAACTCTTTCACTACAAGAGATTTAAACATTGTGCTTCCAGGGTACTGCCAGTAGCATCTCTGGATGTAAATCTCTTCCGATTTTCATGATACAAATCTATACATCTTTCTTTTCACAGATTGTTGGCCATGGGTCATAAATCCCATACTGTCAAAAGGTTAGTCCTACTGATTGTGTCTGTTGGTGGTAATTCACGAGAAAACAAGTTTAGACTTTGTAACTGTGGAGAATCTTTAAAATTCCTAAATGATTGCTAAAAAAGGCATTTTGTAGAAAAACAGGAGTTTAATATGACTCATGAAGTGTAAATCTGGGACAGCAAAAGAATATTCTTGATATTGAGTATGGATGTTATTTGAGAAAATGAAACAAAGAAAGGAGGAAGAAGAAAGAGATTTCCACACAGGCCGTTTCACATCAGCCATCATAGGAGCCTCTGAGTCCCTGCAGAAGGGATCCTATAATCTGCAGGACCCTTGTCTGGTAACTGTGTATTAGGACATGTAATTTCGATGGCAAACACCGTAAATTTTAAGAGGGTGAAGCATAACCAAAAAGTTTCTGAAACTGTTTCTCCACTGAGCAAGGTGTGAGATGTTTTTGCCCCAAGTCCATGGATAGGAATAGTTATTCCTTGAAAAAAAATAGTACTGTTTTCAGCCTGCATGCATGGATGATCTTTATCACTGCTCTACTTCAACTCTGAAGAAAAGTAGTGAGGCAGCACAATGGACAAGATGGGCATCCAAGTAGCTGTGTTCAGACTACCACAGAAGTCAACACATCAGGAACATAAATATGATTTCTGCTATCAGGCCTAATGAAGCCTCAATCAGTTACCAGATTTGTTCTCCTTTGACCTCACTATCCACATGGAGGAGACAACACAGATACATCTGAAGTCATCATTAAGGGTTCCCCTTGCTTCTACCACAAAACTGTGCTGCTGTGGCTGTCATCAGAAAGGACAGAACACTACATACACAAGAGGCCAAATCTACTGCAGATTATGAGATGAAATTTCCTTTTCTAAACACATACATATATAAGTGAAAATAAATGATAATAATCTCAACTTTGGGAAATCATATAAATTTGAAGAGCTTAAACCAAACCCACAGAATCACTGAACCACGGGGATTGGAAAGGATCATCTGGGTGCATAAGAAAGCATCCAAGCAAGTTTTGAGTATCACCAGAGAAGGAGACTCCACAACCTCTCTGGACAGCCTGTTCCTGTGCTCCGTCACCCTCAAAGTAAAGAACTTTTCTCTTCTGCTCGTATAGAACTTCCTGTGTTCCAGTTTGTGTTTGTTGCCCCTTGTTCTGTCACTGGACACCACCGAAAAGAGCTTGGTACCATCTTCTCAGCACTTGCTCTGTAGATATTTAAAAGTGTTGATAAGTTCCTCTCTGAGTTTTTTTCTCCAAGTTGAACAGTTCCAGGTACCTCAGCCTTTCCTCATAAGGGAAATGCTCCAGGCCCCTAACTGTCTTTGTGGCCCTACACTGTACACTCTCTAGAGTTTTTCTTGTACTTGGGAGCCCCAAACTGCACACCGTACTCCATACATGACCTCACCAGGGCAGAGAAGGTGTGGATCACCTCCATCAACCTGCTGCAACCATGCACTATTTAATGCACCCCAAAATACCACTGGCGTTCTTGGCCACAAGGGCACACTGCTGGCTCATGGACAACCTGTTGTCCATCAGGACACGTATGTCCTTCCCTGCAGAGCTCCTTTCCATCATGTCAGCCCCTAACCTGTACTGATGCATGTGGTTATTTCCTTGTATGTCTTTTACTATGCACAGCCTTCCGGTAAGTTTATGAGCTTCAGAGATTACAAGAGTGACAACAATAAGAACCAAAAGAAGATCTAAAATGCTTTACTTGCAGGATTACATTATGTTCCCTGCCTTTCCCTCATCACCATACATTTAGAAATCTGTTAAATCATTCCTGCCCTACGGAGTGCCCCCTGGGAAAGAAGCAGCTGAGGTATTTTTGCCTTGGGGCAGCACCTGAGACCACCACTTTCTCCAGAAGGTAGCTTGAGGCTGTTTCCCTCCTTTTCAGACTTCTACCAGAGCTCTTCCTGTTCCACAGCTCCCTCACTGTACAACAGGTACACACATCTGAGGTGAACTATACCTGGTGAACTATAACACATAACCTTAAAGAGAGCTGGCTTCAGGCTGTCAGAGTAGGAGAGCTGGAGGGGATCTGACCTGAATGGCTGTCTATGCCTAAACTAATTCAAAGCTATTTGATGTGAATGTTTTCCCAGGCTGTATCTTGGTAAGAGCAGATATGAGTGAGTGTTTCCTTTCCTCCCGTTTCTGTCTTCATGCCCCAACCCTGAAAAACAGAAAAAAAAAACCCTGCAATCCAGGACCTCCTCCCCCCCACAAAACAAACGAACACCAAACCTTGGTAGGAAAGAGACGGAGGTATGTCAGTCAGATAAATATTTGTAATCACTTTGGATTAGCCCCAGCACTCTGTCTGACTATGGGAAACTTTTTATATGAGTAAAATAGATGTCATTTGGACCCTCCATCTTGGAACACATCTGTTACCCACCTCCACAATGAAGACTCAGGCTTCAGAACTGTGGTTTTGAGTTTGCCAAGCTCTGAAAGCCTCTCTGTATTGTGTGACACTGGATGCAGCTTTCAAGCTGAAAGAGAAAGCACCACTAATAGTAGTAACAGCAAGAAAACAAAGGTTAATACTTAACCTTGGTCTTCTTTGGTGAAACCTCAGTGCTTCAATGAAATAAGGTTTGGGGGCTGTGTAATTTTTCCAATTCCTAGGAAGACTACGCATAAAGTTCAGCTATGGCTTCCTAGAGGGACTTTTCAATAACACTTGGCACCAAAATCATTCTTTTTAGGTTTTTTCTTTTTTCTTTTTGGTTTATATTAGGAAAAAAAAAAGTTTTATTTTGCGGAACTAATTCATGCTTCAACTGCACCTGTGCTCGACACTTAGAAATTTCTGGATTTTCTATAAGACTCCGTGATGGCCTCTTTTTTCAGCAATCTTGCTTTTTTTTTTTGTTCCTATGGAGAACAAATCTTCTCCTATTTGCAAAGTTCTCACTGATCTTGCCTCCTGCAGAGGCAGGCAAATAACCAGTAGTTTTGCTCTTGCATTTGTGAAAGTTATTTTCTGGAAATGTTTGAATTATACATACTCTCAGATTTGAAAGTCCAAAGAAAATATTTCTGCCTGAGGAAAATAATAAATCTGTAGGTAGTAATGAGCAAGAAATGAATAATCATTTCAAACCACAAATTTGTTTGGGCAACTAAGAATCTAGAGAAATGTGAAATGTACACATACAGCGAAGTAAAAATGTTTTCTCTTTGATTCTCTATGAGATTGTTCTTCTATAGCACTGTCTAAAGATCCCACCACCACTTCAAAATGAACACTGAAATGCAAAAAATCTAAATGTTACAGTTTTGAAATTTCCTTCAATTTAAGAAAGAAGGAAAACAATTGTATAAAAACACATTGTACGGCTGTCATAGTGAGGTCTCATGCATCAATAGTTTTTACACAACTATATACTGTAGAATACACTGAAAGTGAATTGTTGTCATGGTAACTGTCACATCAAATATATCTTTTCAATGCAGATATTTAAAAATCAAGCATTTGTGCTATCATTAATACTACTTTGACACTGTGACAATTGATTGTTTTTAGATTCTTTTTAATCAAAAGTAAATATTTTTGGGGAGGAACATTTTTCTTTGTAGTGTCATTTAAATTCTATTTTTTAATTACTTCACTGTATTAAAATAACAAAAATTATTGTTGGGGTTAAGTACTGTATCAGTGATTACTGATAATAAGCTGTGGTAGTTCAGGTTTGCATGAGGAAACTACATAAAAAGTGAACATGAGAACACTCTTACAATTCTGTGGTCATGAGATATTTCATAAAGACAATGACATTTCCAGTTACATATTTCTATAATATTGTCATCTAGTTCATTGTGATTGCAAATTAAGTAAGTATAATAACTAGTTATTTGCACTTCAGCACCTGTAAGAAAACTTGCCAATATCCCGTCATGCTTAACTATCATTTTTCCAGTTTTTAAATAGCTAACGGCATCACTTTATTAAATTTCCTTTTAAAAAATAAGCTATTAAATTGCAACTTACACTAACTTTACATATTTTATGTTGTTTGTTTTCATTTTAATCCCCTATCTTTTGTTGAAATAAATAAACCCTACAAAGCTTTCTTCTTTGCTCTAATAATTTATCACATGACCATAACAAGGCTTTTATTGCAAACAGAAAACAAATAAACATCAAACCAAATTGAAATTAACATTAAGTGGCTTTTTTTTTTCCTGAGAAATCATGCTTTCCACTGCTCTCATGTTTCCCTACACTTTTAATTATAAACAAAAGCACCAAGATAGTTAATTAGTTGTACTTGTGCTAATTAATAGGAGTTTGAAATAGTCTAGTTTACTAACATACTGCCCCATGATTATATGATAAATTAATGCAAACATGTGTTACAAATATACGTTTGAAAGAAACTCTGGAATCACATTAGCTGTCTTAACATGCCATGGAGCAACATGGTATAATTCCATTTTAATTGATTTATAAAGTTTTCCAGTCTTTAAAAAAGTAGCATTTATTTATAATTACTCCTAAGTTTTGTTGGGTGCTTTCTGAACCGTAAGGAAAATGTGCTACAGTGATCTTTCAAATTTAAACGTTGTAAGAAACACGAAAGAATCATTAAATGGTCCATTGTGAATCCAGTCCCACATTCTTTGTGTTACTGAGGTTCCAGCTGAAGCTGCAGCAATGAAGTAACTAGACTCCTATGCAGGCTTTTGTAAATGTCAAATGCCAAAATGAGAAAGACTGTTATGAAAAGCCATATTCTCACTCTTTTGTGTGACAGTATGCCTTAGTGACCAGAGGATAGGTTAACAATTTGAAAGACATAGCCTCCATTTGTGGCTACTCTGCTGGTTTGTTGGGTTAATCAGCTTCTTTTTCTTGGTCATAATTTTTCTAATTGAAGTGCTATCTTAGAATTTGCTTCATATTCTCTTTCTCACCTCCAGGTTTTCAGATTTTTTTTTTCCATATGGCTCATGGGAAAAAAAAAAAGGAGAAATTCTGAAATTCATAACAGACGGAACACCAACTTGAGAATTCAGGTATGGGTACATATTTATCAGTGGTCAGAATGGGCATGAATGAAGAATGCCACTTGATGGGACAAGTGAGGAAATAGAGAAGGGCAGCCAAGTAGAGAGAGCTCAGAGCTGCAGCATTGATGTAACATTGATTCCTTCTCCAGGTCAAAACACTGGTAGTGCTGGGGTAGTGACAACCAATTAGCACAAAAGAGCAGATCTGTAGAATCATCTGATAATAAAATAAAAACAGGTGACTTCTGTGAGATTACGGCTGTAGCAGTGGGATGGATTTTTAAGGCATTTTAATGCTAATGAACAAATAAAATTCACACCCAGAATTTAATATATTTCTCACTATTCTCTGCTTTCACTAATGAAGCCTTTATGTTTGTGAAAGGTTGAAGTTTAATACACAATAACACTGTTTCCAAGTTCATAATTTTTCCATCTTTTGTAACCATACTGTACACAGTCAGTTCATATGTCCAGTTTGTGGTAACTCTGTAATTAAACTGACTGTCAAAAAAGATAAAGGCAATTAACTAACTGATCTCTGGTCAGAACACAACAGTGTTCATAAAGCATCTAGATAAGTAATTTCAAATCCTGAAAGCTAGACAGTAATATACTAGAATATAGTGTTTACTGTGACATTCTTTGCATGGCAGTTCTGAGAAATTATTAATTTTTAAGGGGATAGAAGAGACACAAAATTCTGCATGTGTGCCCAATGACACATGCCTGTTTGTGCCTAATTCATTGGAAAAATTGCTCAAGAACTGTTCAGCCATGTTCGAATAAGCTGCCAAGGTCAACGGGACCTTTCCAAAAGTACTGGTTATGTGAGGTAAAAATGCTTGAGGCAACTTCAACTCAAGCAGTTTTGTACATTTACTTGTTTTATTTGGAGAGCAGATAACCTGATGTATTTGACAGGCCCATCTCTGGGCACTTAATGACAGCATACTCTGGATGATTGAGAAAGGGAGTTTGGTTTGACTAAGTGTCTAGAACCCAGCACTGTAGTACAAACCTGAATATTATGCATCCACTGGGGGTGCTGGAAATGTCTTCAGACACTGCAGACTTCTAACTCAAATTCCTTTTCTATGACAGTAGCAATGCAGACATGGAAGAAACATACGTAAATGCAAGTATTTCTAGTCCTATCAGCAGTATGTTGGATATTTCCATGGGGTATTGAGAAAAAGAGGAAGGAGTTGATTTCAGTTCTGAAATGGTTGATATGCAACATTTGAAGACATTTTGAAAGGAAGTTAAAGAAAACAATATTACCATGCACTAAAGCTGCAGATGGTGTGCCTCTGGAAACAGTATCCAGATAAGAAAATCAATCTAGGTAAATATTAGCTGTGTGTATATATGTGAGGTTAGCTGAGTTGGTTTAGAAAGTTGTAGTAAATGAGAAACTCTGCTAGATGAAACCTGGCCACATTCACCTTAATTGCTTGCTCTTCCAGCCATTATTTCTGTAGTGTGGTTTGGTTATGGCTTCTGCCCATTACAGACAGACTTCTTCAATAGAGACTGAGAGAAGATTAGAATTCAAAGCTATCTAGGATTTGGTTAAACTTTGAAATTTAATATAATCCACAAAGATAGAAGAGCTAGATTCTACTCCCATGGGAGAGTGTGAACACAACTAGGCATAAAAAATACTGTGTTTGGAATAAGAAAGTCTCATATATAAGCAAGGCTGCTCTGGGTGTGGTTTGGTTTCCAACCTGGTGGTTAAAAATCACCTCCAGCAAGCTTTGCTGCCCTGGCTTTTGGGAGTTACAATGTCAATGCTTGACTTAGCAGGAGTTTCCTTTGCCCACAGCTTCAGACTCCCTGAGGTTTGGACCTGGAACACCTCAAGTGTAGCTCCACCTCTATCCTTGGCTGTTCTTGGAACTGACTGATATTCTTTTGGCAGGAATATCCCTGAGGCAAAGCAGGGTGATGATACAAGTTCACCTCGTTTTCTGGAATGCCATTTGTACCATCCAGTGCTTTTTTTGCATTGTAATTATTTCCTGGGGGTAATTGCATGCTTTTTAGACTTTCTTTTGCGCTCCCATGCTCTGTGCAGAAAGGGCCAGAGGGCATTGCTGAACTGTTCCCAAGGAGAACTGTAAAGTTTGCTAGCCACTTCAACGTTATTGTTATTTATAAATCCAAGACAAAAGAAAATAAAGGGCTAGAATTTTCTAATCCCAATCCATCTGATCAACGTACGGAGCTGGTCTTACAGTTGACAGTTGTTTTCCTTGTTGTGTTAGATCTACACTAATTATGTTCTGTGGTGTGAAAACCCAAGCTACATAATGATATTCATCCACAGATAGATGGGTTGGGTATGTGTCAATGTGGGGAAAAACATGAACAAATATTGCTGTGGGTCTCTTTCTACATATATCAGCTGGGAATGTCACCCAAAAGAAGAATTATGTGTTTATACTCCAAAGAAGTGAGGAAATGCATTGTTTCATCTAGAAAAAGTCTGGGGTTCAAGGAGGAAGCTTGAAGCACAATTCTTAGATGGTGCTGCTCTCTGGTGCTGAAGCTCAGTACCATCATTTCTTCATAGCTCTCTCTAGCTCAGAAATAAGAGTTTTTAAAAACTTTTAACTATTAATTCTTTTCATTATCTGTGGTAAGTAATTTACTATGGCAAAATAACGTTGGTGTGTCCAAACGTTTCTCATCTGTAAAAAAGATTTGAATGCCTGTCGGCAAAGAAAGAAATGTGGTGTGAACACAGGATATCCAAAATTCAGCTACTTTGAAAGAGTAGGAGAAACATCCATTTTGCTAGTAATGCAAAGCATCTCACACACTCTACAGAAGCATGTAACAGAGCACAGCTAGTTATAGCATCTAAGCAAGAACTAGGAAGAAATTAGTATTACCTCTTCTAAGTGTTATTTTTACATATTAAACTGAATAATTATTTTTAGTTTCCAGAAATTACCAGTTCATTTATCTCTGTTCAATTCATACTAAATAATTCAGCTACTTACTGTTTAATAAGAACTACCACAAATTACTTGGAGAATGGTTCTTTTACTGTTCCTAAAAAATTAGAAGTATTAATTTAAAATAATTTACTTGCCTTGCTAAAAGACTCCATATTTAAGGGTAATCGCTGCATATTTAAAGAGTCAGACACACAAAGTCAGCCAGAAAACTGCAAAGCTTCACTGACATATATTGTGAAATTTGCATTGTAATCTTATGAGTAAGCAATGGAAACTTCATCTTAATTGTGTGTTAGTGGTAGAAGCTTACTTCCACATTGAGAAACCTCAGTATAGCTGTAGTCATTCTTCTTTTTAGCTCCTTGAGGGAAGCTGGTATAAATCTTCCCTAGAATTTCATAATGTAACAGCAGATTTTGTAGTGAGAAGCTTATTTTCTTGCTAAGGAATAGTCTTTAACCTTGAGGGAGGAAACTCAGTTTTCAGTCCTGTTCTATCTGCAGTTTTACACTTTCCAAATCCTTTAATTGAAAGTGCTCTGAGTTCATATGTTGTTTGTATTTGAAGATTTTGTAAATCAGTCTCTGGAATCTGTACAGGCTGAGCTTTTAATGAGTTGTTTATGACTTAAAAAAAATAATTGTTCAACAGTAGTTTCAGGGCAGTCAACTTCTGTCATTGTATTTATATGGGGTTGAGGAGGGAAAAGGCTATAAAGAAAGAACAATACAAGAAAAATTTTAAAAATGTTGGGGAAACAAGAAAAAGATTTTGGAGGAGCATAAAGTTAAGTAATAGGAAACTAATTTTTTTCCTTGTTGAGTGAGTTTTTGGAGTTTGTGACATATGCATCTGTATAGATATAGATACACATATATGAATGTGTGGAAACTTATCCATAAGATTTTGCTACCTGCTTGCAGTATGATGTCACCCCACATGTGGGGGTTGGAAACTACAGAATCTGTCAGAGACTAAGTACCCCACTCTGCAGATGGAGAAAAACCACTGAAGTGAACAGGTCTTAAGAATGTACTCATGCACTTTGTTTAAATGGGGGCTGGATTTTCCTCCTGGCTTCAAAATGGATGAGAACTATAGCCTTCCCTTTGATTTATGGTGGGCCAATGGACATATTTCAGGCCTCCTGGGCAAAACTTGCACTATTTTTTAGCTGTACACTTTAATAAATAATGGACAAGATAGTAGAATTAGAAGAGTGTCAGACTGACTGAAAACAGTGAAAGAGAAACTCTAGGGAAACTCAGTCACCCATCTGACATACTGCTGTTTTAGAACAGTCTGCTCACTGTATCCAAACTAGTATTATAATTTAAAGGCTGTCACATATGGAAGATGTTAGCAGTTTCCATTGCCTCGTTCCACTTGGTAGATGGACCCACTGAACCTATACAAGGTCCATTCCAAAGTAGGTGATTTGTGAAAAGCTTTCATGCTTCTGGTTCTTATAAAAATTAGTATATGACCAATGTTTGAGGTTTATTTTTTTATATATTGAGTTTTACTTTAGAGGAAATATGATTACAACATTACTCTTGAGAAGTCTTAACATTAGTAGGTGGAGATCTCCTGATTAAAGTCTATTTAGTTATTAGTACTATCTGCATGACAAAATGAAAACTTATTTCTAATACAGGGTATTTACATGATCTTTATCACTTGTAACCATTACAGAAAAACAATAAATTAGGCATACACTTTCAAAATAACACCTGGAACAGAACTCCCTCTATAAACCTGCTTAACCTTTTTTTTTTTTTTTTTGACAGATTGGAATTTATTATTTTGAAAGTCTTGGAGCACCTGGTCTGCGATTTTATCAGAGTTATAAGAAATGCCTTGGAGGCAAGCGTGGGGGAATGGTTAGAACAAGAACCGTGATTCTTTAAAAAGTGCCTTTTATCTTACACGTTTAGTTTGCAAACTCAGAGCACCCTGGACTGCAGTTCACTCTGACAAATCAGTTCCTAAGGTGTTAGTTACATTGCAGTTAAATAATCCTAACATCTCTGGTGGCTTTCTATGTTTAACCTCTTACCCTGGAAAATTTGATTAAGAGATAAATGTAGACGGAAAAATATACTAAGTACTTGTTGCATTTTTCACCTCTTTGTAGCTGTTGTTGGTTTAATACTTTCTGCATCCAAAACATAATGATGTGAACAGTACATTTAAAAGGATGCAGACAGTTTATAACAATCTAGTAGTGACTTATCCAGAATCCACTCTTTAGGCGAATACATTACAACCTTTGAAACTTTTCTGTTATCTGTTGTTCTAAACGTACCTCTTACAGATTCAACAGCAGAATACTTTTACTCCCTAATTCTCTGTTACAAGCACGTAATGATATAAGTATCAAAAATCCTTTTTGTCATCAGGCATTTAGAATATCTAAAAGCTGATTTTTCTCAGATGTGCTGCCTGAACCATGACTGGTCCCAGTTCTACGTGAACTAGCTTTACTGTCACCCTCAGTGGGATTTCTCTTATCCATGGAGAAGAGGCCATCTCAGATTGTGATTTAGGAAGCTCACCTATCCACTAAACCAGACTGTTGCCATCTGACTGTCTCATTAGTTGAATTTTGTCAAAGCTTACCTTGAGTAGTCATTTTCATTTGAAACTTTTCTGTCAAGATTTGCCTGTCCCAAAAATAGGACTAAAGCTGTTGTGAGTACAACTAGAGATATGGTATTTTTGTGCTAACTTAGATATTAGGCTCGCTGCTTAACATGTCTAAAATTAGGCTAGCATGAAAGTTCAAGAATGCAAATCAACATTAAATTAATGATCAGCATAAAACATTCAGATCACTTCAAAAAGGAAAAAAGGGAAGAGTCAGATAATTTAATAACACATTTCTATGTCTGCAAAAAAGCAAGTGCACAATGTGGGTAGCAAAGGAAAGATGGATTTTTGCTCCAGTGTGGATCAACTAATTTTGTTTTCGTTCCCATCTGTCCTCCATGTGAGTCTGTCCACATGAAAAATCCCGCTTGGTAAAGCCCCACAGGGATGGCATCCATATCACAGCAAATGCTGGGACCATTCATCACTTTGGTGCCTGGGATAATTTTACAATAACCTTGGCAGGCACACTTCTACGAATGATGATTTTCAGCTGTAGGCCTGAAACCAGATTAGATATTGTTGTTTAATCACTGGCATAGTCATATTCCCAATACTCAGCAGTGAAGTTTCTATGTCCTATTCGTTTCTTTATTTCAGTGTTACACTTTGGATGCATGAAAGGACTGTCTTATGAAGTTATCAGATGCATTCTAATATTACTCTTGGACAAAAACAAAAGGGGTAAAATTCATGTCAGGTAATTAGTCAAATTGCAATTTGGTTGAGGTTATTTTATCAAATATTTTAAGTTTCGTAGAAGGGATAATGAATGAAAAGTACAGGGTTAGGGTTAGCCCAGACAGAACTGATGAGTAACAATGAAGCTTTCAAAAGAAAGTTCACATATGTCTGTATGACAGTAAGATTTATGATTTTTCTGGGTTGTTCACTTCAAAGTATCTTTAAAGATGGTTATTGTAAAATAGAACAAGGCAGAGTTGCAATCAAAGAAAAAATTATCACCAAAAATAATCGGCAAAAGAAAGTGGAAAAATGAGCTAAGGTAATTCAGATTGGCTCTTGGTTTTTGAATTGTGGCATACAGATAATTTTAGAAAAGGAATGTAAAGGTAAAATGGGGGAATTTTCTTCCTTTATGTTATTTGTCTGTACTTGGTTTCATCATAGCATATTGCTCCTAATGCTCCACAGTCCAGTACTCCCTGAGGTTGCTGAAAGCCTCTGATCAGAGTCTAATGAGAACCGGATCAAGGCTCATGTGAGTGCACTAGAAGCTCATTTCTTTTTTTTTTCTTCTTTTTTTTTTTTTTTAATCAGGTTTAAAAAAAAGTCTCTGCTGTTTTCAAAAGGCCTTGAAACACAAGTGTGAAAGATATGTGGACTAGAAACATATGCATTTTGCAAAGAATTGTTTTGAGTATCACTCTGCAAAGTTTTCACTAAGAAATCTATAACCATTAAAAACATGCTAAGAACTCACTCCCTCTTTTTTGAAGCATTGAGGAAACCAAGGCTCATTCTTGCTGAATGTAGGTTGATTTATGCGAGTGAAGACAAATGGTTCTCAGTAAGCAATCATCAAATTCAAAGTGA
>JANHGO010003158.1:0-27878 GCA_024606505.1 Aquila spilogaster
CTGTGAGTTTGCATATATTATCAGAGAGTTCTTCACTCAAGTGCTATCAATAAAATGACAAAGCCAGTTTGCAAATACTGAAATCAACAGTGACACAAAGCTAGATACCTTAAAAAAATAAACAAGTTAATAACTGATAAATCTCATTTTCACACTTGGAGGATATAAAAAAAAACAGGTTGGAGAATCTCTTTTTTTATTGGATGAACTTAAAGCATGAATTATAGAAACATGATTGCTTTCCTTATGCAGAGAACACAGGCAAGAAAAATACCACTTCTTCAACAGGGGCTTCTGGCTGAAGTTTGGTGGTAGCTGCTGAGAAACAATTTAATGAGCCATGAACAAACTTGCTGCACTTAGCAAGCCTAAAGAAAATGAATGAATTCACAACATAAATTAAGAAGTGAACTTAGATAAAAAATACTATGGAATATACAAAGAAAACCTCCTATGGTCTCCAAAGGAAAAGGGATCAGAGTGGGCCTTGAGGATGGGAAGGAGAAGTCTTCAGCAAATCAGGGCTCTCTCACACCTGCCAGGAGGGGAGGCATGAGTAAGGCTTCCGCCTAGTACATGCGTGGTGGAATACAGCTGACTATCCATTAGCAAAGAAATAAGAATGCAGGACTGTTGTTCACTGATACATGAGGGAAATCTGAGGACTCCTAGCTGGAGAGGCAACCAATAAAAGCAGAACTATCTGGATGCCAAACTCTCTGGTGCTCATATCATATGTAGCAATGGTCAGGTGAGGACAACCAGCAGTCTCCCGATTTCATGTTTTTTCTAATACTGATCTGAAGCAGCATTCTTCCTTATAATAAAGGAGCCAGAATGACCTGAAAGTATCTCTTTGTGCACTGTCACCTCCATCTTATATCTGCATGGTAGGCACGACTCTTGGCAGACCACAGTGCTATAGAGGAGGCCATAAGTAAAATGTTCTCAGTTCATGTTCACAATGTTCATATCCAGTGGGGTAGTTTCTGGAACATGTTATCCAGAGAAGATTCCTCTATAGATAACTCTCAAAAGCTCATTTTCTAAAACACAATGTTCATGCCTTTACTAGTCCCTTATTTTCAACTTTGTGCTCTGATTTGCTGGCCTATAAGGAAACTCGATCCACATTCTTTTCCTTCTCCCTCCTGCATAAATAGTTATAATTCTGATTAAGGCCTCTTTTTTCAACTCTGGAATAGAGCATAAAGTTTGCAAACTACATTGAGTCTACCCAAATACATACAGACCTGTAACTAGACAGCTCAGTGACTTTAGTACAGGATGCTCATCACAGGATAATGAGAACAGCGTCTTCGTTCTTCCTTTTCATATTTGGAAACAATCATGAAGTTGTTTTTTTTTTTTTTTTTTTTTAAATATGCTAAAAATATATTTAGGGCTTTTAGTTATGCTTATTATAATAAATAGTCAGCTACAGTGTATTGTGTTGTATCCAGGGAAGGGCAGAACACAGTTTCTGCAGGCTGTTCTATTATTCCCTTTTGAATTCCACACACTGTCCTGTTAGTGGTACCTGCTATTTCCTTTTTCTTTCAAGCAGCCCTTATAACAATGTGAAAACACAGATGCAAACTCTCAGGGTTCAAAGTTAGAAGAGAGAAAGTAAAAGAACTCAACTACAGTCCATTGAAATAACACAAAACTGGCAATAGTTAGTCCCCTTTGTTTTATCCTAGAGCTTAAAAGAAATGATTTTCTTTGGTAATAATTTTACCTTTACCATAATAGAAATGTAAATGGTTATTTTTGTCCAGCAGATAAAAGAAAGAAAAAAAATAGTAGTGATGACTCGCATGGAGAAAAGGGTCCCTCACTACCTGGCATACTGGCTAGAAGTTGCTATTTTCCATTCCAGTTAGTACAACTGCTGACAAAGAAGAAATTCCATTCCCTTCCATGAAAAGTATACAATTCAACAGTATTTCTATTAATAATGAAAGCCTTTGGGTAGCAGCAAGTGACTTCTCAGAATATTTGGTAGAATTTGCAGTTCTTGAACAAAACGGGAATGTTAGAGAATGTAAACCAACAATGTTGTTTAATGGAATTTCCTCAGCTTCCTTCTACTAGTTGTCTCCTGAAAATATTCTACTAGAAACATTTTTCACTGGCTATTTCAAATTTGAACCTGTAGGCAAGCAATGGCTGAATAAATACGCTGCTGCAAGCTAAGGTCCAATGAATGACTGTCCATCTGTACAAAGCTTGCTTTGCTCCCCATGGATCTAAAATGGCACCTGTTAAGCAACACACAGATGGGTTTTATGTTTGCCAGTTGATCTAAATAGGGACTGTCTTATTGATGGTGATCCTTGGCTGGCCATAGAGCTCAAAAAAAAAAAAAAGGAAAATCTTGGCATAAGAACATAATTTAGTTTTAAAAATAGTTTCTTAGATATGAGTAAAATAACTTTTTATTCAATTTTTGTTTAGTAACAGGGAAAGCAAACTGGGATTTCATCTGAAGAGATGAATACCTAGCATTAATCAATAACGCAGCTTGTGAGTATTTCAGAAAAATCTCTTCTACCAGCAACTTCCCTTTGAGGCTACAAGCAAAGAGTATTGACTGTTTGCCTTCATCTAATCCACATTGCCTTCCGGTCTAGAGAAGCTCATGTGATATGATATCTCTTCAGTGTTGTGTTCAGCTGTCATACACTGATGCTTTATTGCTCAGGATCTACTCATTCACCCAGTTAACATTCAGTTTTCCATTGTACACAGTTCCCATAATCTTACAACTAGCAAACAATCATCCACACAGTTCAGTGCTATGCTTCAGCTAAGCAACAGGGATTTGAAGGAAAAGGTAATGTGATCCCTTTTCCTTTTAGTCAATCAAAAGGAGCCTTTACTAGGAAGAGTTTGACTGACAGAAGAATAAATCGATTCTTTAGTTCACAGCTTCTTTGTATAAACTTTTCTAAGTCTTTGTTTCTTTATTTTGTGTGCATGTAATTCTCCAATTGCCAAGAGTAAATTTTCCTGGTTGTAGTAGTAGAGGATATCTATTTCATGTAGTATTCTCATTTCACACTAGCAATCCTTACCTCTTACTATCAAAATCTCTGGTAAATACTAATATTCTCACTTGCTTTCTACAAACAGAAGGCAAATTTTTTTCCAGACTTGATATAAGTATATGTTGAAGTGTGGTAATTAGATAGAAACTTTTTAAAAGAATGGTATTTTTCTGGTACAATGGGTGTTTTTGTTTCTTTTTTTTTCTTGTTTTGAGTTTGTTGTAGCTAATGGTCTATTTCTACACGCAGTTGAAGAGACTTGTTCAGACCACATTCGAGCATACAATCCAGAGAATTGGAATTATTTCTCTGTGTAGCCCAGAGTCTCATTTTTGGATAAACAGTTCTTTGACAGTTGAAGTTCTTTTTAGCCTTTTTAGTCTTTTCCTTTTTAAGATCCCATTCTCTTATGAGTACTCCATTTTCGTGTATTCTTCAGGAACACCGCAAAAGCTGTGGCCATGTAATAATGAGCTTCAAACAGCTGCTTTTACACTTTAGAAAGAGAAGAATTCCCATGTTGTACCAAACGTAGCATTTTCCACGCATTCAAAAAAAGTCAGCACCCACTCGTCCACCCAGCAACAAAAAAATCTCACACTATTTAAAGAAAATAATCATGGAATAATGAAGTATAGAGCATTAATGTTAGAATAGTTATTACAGCACTTTTGTGCCTCCAGAAGGAAAGTAACCCAGTGCACTCTTTGGAACATAGAAACACAACTCTCTGCTAAGTATTTTCCATAAAGGAAAAAATAATCTGATGATATTGGCTGAGTGTGGACTACAGTTTTAAAGAGAGCCTTAATGAGTAATATAAACAGCTACATTTCTGTACTCAGGTTTCTAATTCCCTATGGACAGTTTGAAATTTCCATGCATTACGATGAATGAATTTGCCTAGACAGTACTCGGGATGAAGTGATTTGCTTCTTACAGCATCTGAGTTATCTCAGACAACTCAATTGAGAAATCTGCCACTGCCTCACATAAGATATGAGATGAACATGTTTCTAAACATACGATTTTCCCTCTAATGTGATTTGGCCTACACATTGAAAAAAGAACAACTGGGGAGAAAAAAAAAAGCATGAAGGAAAGTGAATTAATGAAGTACCAGGTCTTCACTTTTGATATACTAGTTGCTGGCTCGATAATGAAATGTGTGTTGACCACTTGTATGGGAGGAGATCACTGCAAATAATTTGCCTTGTCATTTGTTATGGAAGCCACACAATGATCTGCATTGACTGAAGTGCCAAAAAAATAGAGACAACAAAGTTTTAACTGCTCCTAGCCAGGTACTTCTCCATACCTCAGGGCCCCAGCAGAGCCTGTTGCATCAGCTCAGCACAGAATATGACAAGGCCTTGACTCCTTATCTCTCCATTTCACTTGAGCAAATGTGTTAATAGATCTAATGCCATCTTATTTTCTCACTTTGGTTCGATAGAAGGTGACCAGACAACGAGTGTGAGGTCATTTTGGAAAGAGGAGGACCGCTGAGGTGAGGGTCATTCAAAAGGCAAGGTGCAAGAGTTCAGGATCTTGCCTCCTGGGAAAACCAAAGTTTTCACTCTGATTTCTACATTTTTGCAAATTCCTTGTCACAACTTATATCTCCACCTTTTTAGCCCATTTGTCTTCTTTGCTAGAGATTATCTTTCCCTATCTTTGTGAACAAAGAAAAATGTCCAAAATTTCACAGAACTGCAGAGTGGCTGAGGTTGGAAGGGGCCTCTGGAGGCTATCTGGTCCAGTCCCTGCTTGATCAAGGACACCCAGAATAGGTTGCCCAGGCCCATGTTTAGGTGGCTTTTGCAGCTTTCCAAGGAGGATGCTCTACAACCTCTCTGGGAATCCTATGCCAGACACCCACACAGTAAAGAAGTGCTTCCTTATGTTCATTAGGAACTTTCTGTGTTTCAGTTTGTGCCCACTGCCTCTTGTATTGGCACTGGGCACCACTGAAGAGCCTGACTTTATTCTCTGTGCACTGCTGTGCCAGGTGTTTTGTTCCCCCTGAACCTCCCCTGCTCCAGGCTGAAATGTTGCACTCAGCCTCTCCTCATAGGAGAGGTGCTCCAGTCCCTTCTTCATCTTGGTTGCCCTGTTTTGGACTCTTTCCAGTATGTCCATGCTTTCTGAGATGTCCATTTGCAAAAAGGCATGCAGTTGTGTCTAGAGACATACACAATGTAAGTGCAGGGTGACACCATTACTGCCTGCCATCATTGTATGCAATTGTCAGCCTCTTCAGAGTTAAACCCGCTTTCCTCTGTGAACTAGAGAGGCTCAAAGTTGCTGTAGCTTGAGCTAACTGCTTACAGCTGCAAAACAAAGAGCTGCTGATGTAGCTGGACAGCCATGGGGGACAATGTAATTCACTGTGCTAGTGTCCTCCTGGACAGGTGTTGTAATTAGAGTTGCATGGGATTTTCACAGCAGTTGCATCTCAGACAGGATCAGCCAGGGGGATGGATCTGCTCATTTGAGAGTCAATTTTTTCAGCAGATTTGGCTCAGTTAATCATTGACTCTCAGATGAAACATGAAAAGGTGAATAATTTCCAGTTGTCTGCAACAAACTCTTATTTCTACTCCTTATTTTGATTACTGCACATTCCTGACATATCATCTTCTTCTGAGCTCCTATGTACTGAGGTGTGTGCCCAGAACAGAAAGCTCTACAACCTCATTTCCAGATGCAGTGGAAAAGCCAAGGTAGATTCTTTGCTGTAGTAAGCATAGATACTTCTTGGATCTGAAAGTGGTAGACTGGGTCAGAGTAAGCATCCAGGACTCTGTCTGTTCTAAATCTTGCAGAAAACAAAAGACTTCTGAGTGCAGCAACCATCCTCCACGTGCAAACACTCACCATCCCAGGAGCAGGACGACTGGCCATTTTGTAAGAGTGCCAAAAAGACAGAAGGCCATCTGGTGCTATAGACTAATCTAACAGCACTGAAGTCAGTACAGACTGGTTAGTATATAGTACATAAGGTTCTCTTGCAGACAGATTAGACTCCATAGCCAAGAGCAACTGGACATTATCGTATCCATGCTAGAGAAGCAAACACTGACAAGCTGGCAATATGGCCTTCAGAAGGACCAGAGTCAGAAGCTGATAACAGATTAGTTTGGGATTAAGAACTTTGATAAAGAATGTGGTTGAATGTGGTGGACTCACTTACAAATCAGCATGTACAAATTCCTGCCTGGTACAACTTAGGACTGCTGTTTACATTTGTACAGATAGTTTCCAAGAGCATAAAGATCTTATGAAATGAATAGGAAAAGAAAGGGAGGATACTGTGGGATTCAAATGGAGAGAGTACAGGTTAGTGCTAACACATGCGATCACACAAATGTAACCCAAATCTCAGTGGTGTGCTGTATTTGTTGCATTAAATATGATGGTATTATATGCTTATACGAATGTATTTTGTCCAAATCTTTCATACAGAGCAATGAAATAAGTTAAGCAGGCATGCAAGAGGAGAAGGAGGAGGAGGAAGAGAAGGAAAAGACAAAGTTTTTGCACAGATCAAAATATGGTAAAGTAGTAAGAAACAAAAAGCAAGAAAAATGGTTGCTATGGCATCAGGTTATCCAGGGTGTGCCACTAGGTTCCATTCTAGGGCATCTGTTATTTATCAACTATCTGAAAAGAGTTTTACTGACATTACAGAATTCTTTAAGTTGATCAAGACCAGAGAAGCTGTGAAAAACTTTGGAGGCCTTAAGCAAGTTGAGTGAATAGAAAATATGATGGCAGAAGAAACCAGATGCTGGCAAATATTTTTAGCACACTTTAAAGGAAATCACTGAACTGCTCGCTTTCCTGGGTTCTAAACTGACTCTATCTCAGAAAAAGACTCAACCAAAGCTGTGCACACATCAAAAAAGACCATTACTCCTGAAGAAGCGGTGGTGGAAAAAGTAAAGTTACTGGACTATGAAGAAACATATATATATATATATATATAGAAACTTAATTAACTGATCAATGACTTATCTAGAATACTGTGCACAATCTTAACTAACCCTATCAAGAAGAGTTCAGAAGATTTAGCTGAAATAAAAATTAGTAGAAACACACTGCAAGACTCTCCTGTTTGCCTTGTACAGAAATGGGGACACAAGAAAAGAGTCATAATAATAAATTGTATGCTTTCAATTCACTAACAAGAAAGCATTCACTGAAACAGAAATTTAGCGGCACTTTCAAGTGGCAATAGGAAAATCTGCACACAAAGCAAAATTAGCTTACAGGCTCCTTGTAGTGGAATGTCATTACAGCAAAAAGTTTAGATAAATTCAAAAAGGTTAGATACATATGTGGTAATGAGATTATAGAATTATACTGTTAAACATTGAGCATCTCATAATAATTTCAGATATGCATGTCAAACAGCAGTTAGAGCTTTTGAAAGCACACCCTTCCACACAGACTACCAACTCCTTGGCAATATACTGGCAGGTTTCTTGCTCTTAACATATCTTGTATGAGCTATTCTTCAAGGTAGGACAATAAGCCTTTGGTCTGATTTACTCTGGATGCTGCTATGGATAATTATTGGGATAGTAATAATTAGTACTGTATAGAATAAATATCATCATTGAATCCCTATATCAAATGGTTTTATTTTAAAACTTTGCTACTTCATCTATTTCCACCTATTTTTAACTAGAAACTGAAAGTAAGGAAATTGGAATAATAGAACTCTTTTCTGCCTCATTAGATTTCTCTTTTTATGCAGAAGTGTTATCAATCCCTGATAGGGCTTTGAGTGATGAAGAAGCTGATTATAATCAATGTTTCTTAGAACACTGAAGTGTTACTGTTGATAGCAGATAACTATTTACATATTTAGGTACTCATTCACACATGCCCTCATAGTTACCAGCTAGAATAGTTGAGAGACAAACCTCGTTGTGTACTTGGAAGCAGAGCATCATGCTGAAGTACCAATCACTTCCAGATAGTTGTTCAGAAAGCCCTTCAGACAATCCTTTTTTAAAAAATCAGGTGCACATATAGTTCTGTAGTCTTTTCATACTGCAGCCACTGCTTCCCAGGCTGTGGTGTGAGTTATACAACCTGGTGTTGATGCCAGTATGTGCTAGTACCCTTCTACTGATTCAGCATGCTCCAGGTATCTCACACTTCTTAGTTCTTACAAGTTCAGTATGTCTTCTAGTCTCCAGAACATCTTCAAGAAACACTCTCAGCACTTAATTTTCTTTGGTTTGTAGATAGTTCATATCGACAGTTAATGCAGGTTTATGAGAAGGAACTGATTCAATTAGTCCTGACTTTAATTTTATGCTGAGGCTTATGTGTGGAATCAGCGCATACATTCCTATTCATCAACTTCTTGTTTCTGTGCAGGAAACTTACTCTCCCCACATACATTACTGAACCGTGGATGTAAGCCAGAGAAGAAATGAATCAGCTGAAATGGTAGAGCATTTTAGTGAGACAAAATCCAAGTTTTCTTTAGAAAGTTGTGTTCATGTCATATCTTTCATGTCTGTGGCATTAACATTTAGCCAAAACTCCTGCTGTATAATACATTGTATAGCTAAAATTCTTACAGTCACATCTTCAGGAGGCTTCAGTGAAGTCACATATAAGTCAATATAAATTTATATTTGTCATACCACATCCAGTCATGTAGCACATTCAACAGTTCCAGTCCTTACTCCACAATGGAGTTCAAAATAGCAGAGATATCAAAATATATTAAAACTACTAATTTTTGCCAACAGCTTGGGTTTTATGTTGTGCCCTGCTTTAAATACCACTGCAATCATTGAGACTTGTGAAAAGGGGAAAGCATTATCTTCTCTCTCATAGTCTTTGACAAATTTTACATAAAGCTGCTTGATAATTTATATTTCCTGGGGGCTAATATAAAGTTTACCTAAAGGATCAAAACTAAAGTCAGATTTGACTTGAGTGTTCAGTTTGCTTGGAGTCTGTTGTCCAGTTATGTTCTGAGTATCTCAAAGGATTGAGATGCCATGATTTCTCTGAGCCTCTGTTGAAGTATTTGCTCACCATTTCTGTGATCCTCCCTATAATCCTCAACAACACGTGCTCCCCTAATTATCTTCATGTCCCTCTACTGGATTTGTTCCTCCATCACAAAATCACAACCTGATTGAGGTTGGAAAGGACCACAGGAGGTCACCTAGTATAATGCATCTGCAGAAGGATGGTCACCTAGAGATTAGCCAGTTTTCAGTACAGTTTGGTGTTACAGGTGCTTCCATGTGAAGCTCTCACCCTTCAGACTGAGCTTCGGATAGTATTAGTCCTTGAATGACATGCAGGGATTTAGTGAAGTATCTGCTTTGGCCCGTAAAGAAGGAAGAAATCAGCTCAGCTGACGATGCCTTTTAGGAAATTCTTTCCTAATTTCCTTTTTTCCTATTTTAGGAAATCATCTGCTGATAGAGTGGAGAATCAGGCCTGTAAGTTTGCAAGCCGAAGGATATGTGTGTTCAATTTGCAGAAGCAGAGAAACTGAAGCTAAATCTGCAAAGGAGATAGATGGTTCCTGTGTGGTCATGCAGAGGAAGAATGAGGCAAGACTTGTTTAGGCTACAGGTGGAAAAGAAGTAAACTGAGAAACCTCTACAATTATCCCCAGTACTGGGGTTCCAGGGCTGAGAACCCCAAAAATCTGATTTTATTTTATTTTTTTTGTCAAGTATTTATTATTTGACTTTATGGGCAAATCTGAAAACTTAACAGCAGGAAAGAACAAAGTGAAAGATGGAAATGGAGACAGTCAGGATTTTGGTAAAAGGGAAGGGGAAGTGGTGTGACAGAAGTAGAAGACACTATTAAAACAAATATATGCTGAAGAAATACATCCTGTGATATGTGAAAATTTGAAGAGGCACAGATATCAGAAGACAAAACTTCCTTTCTAAGGCACTCCAAACTGCGTGCCTTTTCAAGTGCAAACATAAGCCCATACGTGTATACAAAATATAGGACATTTCATCTTTCTTATATTTTACTACATTACTTCAGATAATAACTATTAAGTCAACAGATACATAGCATTTTTTTTTTTTTCAGTGTGTGTTATAAACACTGTGGTTCCCATTCATTTTGTTTCTACCAAGAAGTAGAAGTGCATACTTCATCCTATCAGTGATTATATTAACCAGTGGGTGCCACTGTACACCAGACGGAAGTATTGGAAACAGATAAAAAAGAACAGCAGAAAATCGAGCAATGCAGTCAAAATTCTTATTCATATGTACGTGATATTATTCCTTATAGAAGTAAAGCTTTTTTCTGTAACTGCTAGCAAACACGATGGTCAGCAAGATGAAATTCCTGATTAATGATAACTTTCATTGAAATGAATCTCATTATAGCTATTTTCACTTCTATTTTATACATGGATTTACAGAAAATAAAAATATAAGCATTCATGTTTGTTTTTTACTTCACGGATTTAATACAGTCCCTGAGCAGATCACTTCAAAAATGGGAAAAAATTAAGGACTCAAAAAATGTCACATTTAGTATGACTGCCAAGATAGCAGTGGTGAGAGACATTACTCCAAAGTTACTAAGACAAAATTATATGCATTTCATATTGCTTAAAAGAAGTTATATTCTAATCTACTCTGATATGAACCCAGAGCACTCTAATGGAGTTACTTTGGTGTAAACCTGGAGAAACTGAAGTCCAGATCTGTCCCAAAGCACATCTTCCATGCTGTAATTTTCTGAAGAGTAAGTTCTGAAACAATATACACTGTAATAAACAAGAAAATAACTCAGACATTATCAGTAGAGTTATTTATGATACACAGCTACAGGAATGAAACAATGAAAATGAGTCCTGTCCTCAGAATTACAATTTCTCCTGCTGAGTCTCTTTCCTTGGGATGGAAACAGATGGTTGATTTATCAAGGCCAGATTTTAATCTCAGCTGCAATCATGTAAGTCTGAAGCTGTTTTGCTGAAGTCTTTGCAGGGGCTTGCTTTCACAATAGAAAGTGGTCAGTGGCTTAAGGTATTCCCAATACCCAGCTTGTTTTCATTGGCATGCAATCCCTTCAGGGATTTGGGTCAAAATAAAACAATTAATAAAACATGACTTTTTCAACTTGGATTAATTCCCTGATTTAAACCAAAAACTGACGCCCAACCACTTGCACCAGCACAACTTGGAGGGTGATGTCCCATGACAAACACCAGAGCAACTGGAATGGGAATACTGTGTAGTCAACAAACATAAAACTGCAGCCTCAGGAGGTACCCAATAATCAGAGAACTGAAACAATGATGCAACACAAGCACTCTGGTCGGAAACGGGGAGAACAATTTGGAGTTCACTTGGATAAGTTAGAGGCTTTTAAATTGTATACATGTGATGAAATTTGCTAAGGTTTAGAGCTTATGGAGAACTGGATAAAATAATTTAAAGCTGTTAGCAACTATTATTTACATTCTCAAGGATACAAGAAGTTCTAAAGAACTGGAAATAGTTAATGAGCAGAGAAAATAATCATTTTAACCCAGAATGTGTACATGCACTCAATGGGCAGGACAGTCATACTTTGTTCCATATGTCCGGCTATCTCCCTAATGTCTGCAATGGCATTTTTGCAGCTGTGTGGTAAGCCAGGTCTGAAACATCTTCGCATCTCACTCTCTATCCCTCTCCTCCCAGATGGGTTAGTTCTGCTGGATCAAATCCTTAATTTTACTTGGTATGTAACTGAGTGGACACCAAATGCCTTACAAGGAAAAAGAAACAAATAAATGAGGCACGAGGATTCGTCTTTGTGGCAGCCCAGATCAGGACAGCTCAGCCCAAACTTATTTTGGTATCATAACCACATGATCAGACCCAGCAGCTGGTCAGCGTAATTGAACTCAACAAATAATCACACAAGATAAGCCCAGGATACAATAGAGAGAAAAGCAATACCCAGGTAACATTTGTTAGATTAAATCAGGTCAGGTCAACCTAATTTCTGTCTATGGGAAGTAATAGGGCTTATATCAAGCAGAGAAGTATCATTCATGCCATAATTAACCTTCACTTCCATTTTGTCACTATTTTCTGTGTCAGTCTTCTAAGTCGGAGTGAGTAATGTGCCCTGGATCTGCCCACCTGCTAGATGGACATGCTTAGATGCTAGTTTTCAGTATTCAAAGCTGGAACACAAAATGATGACTCCATATGTAAAATAGCAAAAAAAAAAAAAAAAAACAAAACCACCAAAACAAAACAAAACAAAAACCAACAAAAAACAAACAAGGAAAAACCATCAACATTGAAGAGATGTCTATTTCAACATTATCATATGGGAGCAATATTTCAATCTAGTCGGGAGCTAGAAAAAACAGACTTTCTTTATATTATTTCCACTTGTGACAGATACAATGACTAACAAACTGACAGCTACACTTCCTGTGTTTGTCCAACTGGCATTTCTTTTTTCCTGGCGTGTAATTCAGCTGCCTTAGAAGTGTGCCATTTCTGGCATTGCTTATCTGTTGCTGGGATGGCATCAATCACATCCTGAGGGAATCCAGAAGGAAAGAACAAAAAAACCCGCAACACAATAGTAGGACTTCTGCTCCTTCCACAGTCACTTAAAGTTCATGTTTTAAGCAAGAATTGAACTGATGTACTGTAGTGTATTTCTGTTAACAGCTGGAATATAATTAGTCATATAGAAAAGTAAAGTAGTTATATGTAGGTCACTCTGAAAGTAATGACTCCTATTTATTTCCACAGAAACTACAACAGAATCAAAGAGCACAATAACACTATTTGATAGAGCAAATTCTCAGTGACAAAATACTGTTTTTCAACACAGTCACCACCATTAGCTATGTCTTTTCAACAGCGATGAAGGAGAGCCCGCATGCCGCACTCATGAAAAACTGCACCAGCAGAGGTGACCCACTGTCTCTGTCACTACTGCTGAAATGCACCACCCTCACTGTGCTCACATCCATTCTTTTGTCTCCATGAACATTCAGCAAGCACTGGTGAATGTCAATGGGTGCCATGTTTTCTGCATGCAGGAATTCAATCCCACACCTTTGCATTTCCATATCAGAAGCCATTTTGTCAGATGCCATTTTGTCTGACTGCACCTCTGCTGCCATCTGTCGCACAGCAACAAAATGTAATGAGATGTTGGTAGTATGGCAGTAGAGTCTGAACTTTCTTGCCAATATTCCACAACTGTAATGCTGTGGGCCAACATAATAAAATAGGAGGTATTACTTTCAGAGCAACTCCCATATTTTATGATTTAAATAAGATTTTTTACTGTTGTGCTCTATACATTTTCCTTTCATACAAATAGGAAACTTTTTTTCCTTATTTTAATTGAAAACAGACATGATTGCAATATTGGTATGGCTGGTATATTTCTTCACATGGAGATCTGCTGCTTTCTATCATATTTCTAAAATAGCAAAGGGAATTTTATATAAATGATAAGTAAAATGTCAATGGTTTATGGGCTGGTTCGGCCCAGTTCTGTGACAAAGGGAGCAAGGTGGAATACCAATAACAAGAAATCATAAAACCATGACAGTAATATCATCCACTTAAGCCTACAGTGAATTCAAGATTTTTCTAATCACTACACTAGAAACCTCTGCCTCTGGAAATGCAGACTATCTACTGGAGTTGGAGTTGACAAGTATGTTCCAAGTCTGTGGCATGAGTTTGATTCTCTCTGCTTTTTACATTTCTCAGATGAAAATCTGCTCTTGTAGTATTTAATTTTCTTTTTCTTATACAAAATTATTATACAAGATTTCAGTGAGGAAGACTTACCAAAGTCTTCCTGTATCAGCATAATTAAAGCTCATTTTATTTCTGTTTGTTTGCTTGTTATTTCATCAGTTAAATTTCAGTTTCTGCAACACAGGATTGAATAATCGGTTGTTTTTGTTCCATATCTTCTGATCTATCTTGACTATTAGGTCGCATCGCTACTATGTGATGTTTTACTTCATATGTATAGCTGTCTGATGTGAATCATTTATGAGTCAGCCTACATCTAAGCATTCTGCACATTGAAAAAAGCTATACTAAAGCTTTGTTCTAACTTCAATGTTCCCACAGTAACACTTAAATATTCTAAACCCCACTGTACATTTAAAAAAAACAAGAGGAGATGATCTAAAGCACCCCTGAACATCACACTTTGTTAAACTCATTGGAAATTCAGTGTTCTAGCTACTTTCTCCCTTGGTTCCTCCGACAAGTGCAGTAATCTGCAAAGACGTCAACATGACAGAGAACAGTTGGGAGTCTATGTAGCTAAGAAGAAGATCACCACAAAGCTTCCACTAATGGTGTAAGGACAAGCAGATCTAATGTAAACTTACATATTAACAGCTGAATACATGCATCTTCAAATTGTGTTGCGTTTGTGCTTATCTTTGGAATGGAACAAGCTACAACTTCACAGAATTATCTTACCTGAAGAGATTTCCACCAGCTTTGTAAATGTGTTGCTAATTATTTCCCAAATACATGAAATATTTCCAAAATAACATGTTTTTATATTGTACACATGATATATTCAGTAAAGACTGCGAGTGATGGCATATCCTATTAGTCATACAAGATATATTCAAACTATTTCTCGATAAAATCAGTAAGTCCCTTCCAGCTCATCGTCTACCAAGCAGCTTTCTCAAGGGGGTTGCTTTCTTAGGGTGGTTTGTTGTGGGTGAAGTTTTGCATACAAAAGTACTTCCTAGATCAGAAAAAAAATGCTTCTAATACGAAACCCACAAATAAGTAATATGTACCATGTCTTTCAAGATACATGGTATTTAATTTTTAACTGGTCCACACCAGTCTGTGTAATACAAACCAAACTGATGTAAGGTCTTGGTAATTCCACAGCTATTTTATACTGTGAAATGATACTTTCACTTATATTTGCTAGATGAAAATAGCTTTCTTTACTAACTGATTTTGAACTGTTATGTGTCGATGAGGAGTCTTTTCTGAATATCATTTCATATCATCTCTTTCTACCCTACATTACCTAGGAACTGAAATCTAAAAAAGCTTTGGAGACTGAAGTAGTCTGAACTATGAGAAATGTTGGCAATGCACAGAGCCTGCAACTCCAACACCTCATTCTCATGGCTCAGTGGGAAGGTTGGTTTCCAAAAGCATTAAACCTTATGGATCAGAATCTGTAAAGAAGACCTACAGCACAGTTGGCTAGAATATGGCCATGTATCAGGGAAACAAAGACAACCATGACAACGAGCTGACATAATATGCACATTGATTCCATGTAAAAAAACACAGTTTTGTGCTGATTAGACTTCCTCAGCTGTAGCTGCAACAAAGTACTATTCTCAGTCTACATTTCCAAGTGCAAAAACCAAGGTAAAACCCAACTCCTGTGGAAGCCATCAACAGCCTTGCCGCTGATTTCACAGAATCAGCATTTCACCTTTGGATATCTTCTTTGCTGCAAGTTATCAAGGGCAATTGGGAAGTTTAAGCCACTGTCGTCTCTCCAGACTTCATTCAGCAAGAAGTTAGGCCCAGCCTTGTGAAGAGCTGCAGCTGCAACATACAGCTGGCACTTGCACTGTTCAGTTTCTCACTCTTTTCCACTGATAATCTAAAGAAAACAACTCAGTAAATCTTTACTACAAATTACACAGGTTTCTAAAGAATATATCTGGAAAGAGGGTGAACTGCACCGTAACACAGTCAAGCCACTGGTTTTCAAAGCTTTCTTTATCCTGTTACCTCATTGTTTTGTATTAGTAAAAGAAAAACAATCATCTCTAGAACATGTTGTTGTTGTTGTTGTTGTTTTTGCCACAAACCTAACCTTGCATTCTTTCAGTTTGTTTAATGCCCGCAGAACTGGTATTTCCCATTTGCAAGGTAAAATGAAGCTTACTGATAAATATTTCACCTTGAAGTATCACAAATGATACAAATCTCCCAAGAAATAGTGTGTTTTAGCAGAGCTGCATTTCAGTACGCTAAGGTTTCTCCCCCACATCATTTTTTTTTTCTGTTTCCTGGTCAATGCAATACAGTATTTTAAAAATCCTGTGATTTCTGGTGACTCCCACAGCAGAAGAGTGTGAGCACACCGCTGTTTTTATGCTGTCTGAAGCCACATCATAATAACTAACAATTTTGTTGCACTTAGCAGTTACACTGTACATTATACTTCTGAAGGGCTGCATGACCATTGATTTAGGCTTTACAAAATCTCAGTTTTTACAACTTAAATGATGTCATGCCTGGTTAGTACCTTCCTGTCTCCTGAAATACCACAGATTCAGAAGGGAATTGCTTGAGAGATGCAATGGCTGATGCTACGCAGAAAAAGGGGAAATAGTTTCAGAATGCAAACCTTCGGAACATTAGAAAGGCTCTCATTTGGGCTACATTGAGCCTGCTTTTGTCAATGCCATTTTGGAGAAGGACAAAATCAGCCATGTCCAAACTGTGACCTGTATGTTGCGCGTGGCCTGGCCCAGCCCACTCTGTGGCTGCTCCCTATCCTGTGCCATTGTGGTGGCAGCTCTGCCCTGTCAAGCAGCCCTGCCCGGCCCTAGGCACACACCCATCACTCACACCAACCACATACTGATGTGCAATTGGCACTGTATGGTTTGAAACCAGGACACGAGGAGGGTGAAGTGCAGTGTGAACTCAAGTGATGGCAAATAATTGTATGCATTTTGATACACTGGCTAAACACAGTCCTGTGAACAGTAAGAAAAATGCAGTCATGCATTGCACTTTGATAAAGGAATTTGAGAATAGGTTTCAAGCATGCCAAAAAAATCATTGATTTTTTGGCATGTTTGCAACTCCATTTTCAGTTGACATAAATACATGACCTGCAAATTTTCAACTGAAATGTATAGAGCTGCAATCAAATATTCAACTCAAAGAAAAAAACTGTTACTGTCTCTTTACTGGACTTCCCTAAGCCCTCTCTCACCATAGAGAAACACCCCTCACTTCACAATCACACACTATTCATGTCATTGCTTTTTGGCAGTATGTACATTTGTGAACAATTATTTTCAAATATGAATCATGGGAAGAGTAAAATTTCATCAAAAATCTCTGACAAACATCTTTCTTTATATTTAAAAAAATATATTAAAAATTTTCTGTTACTTATATACATTAACTATATTATGTATTCTATACGTGGCCCAAGACAATTCCTCTTCATTCAGTGCAGCTCAGGTTGCCAAAAGTTTGGACACCCATGGACAAAACCCAACTTCTACCAAGTTCCCTTACTGTTTTGGGCAAGGATAATGATGGAAATAAATGATAATATTAGCAAGTTTTTTTTTCCACTTGAGTTTTTCTACAGTTCAAAATGATGCAGACAAAAGGATGGAAAAAAATACAGTGCTGTTCTTAAAAATCCACCCACCAAATTACCCAAGTATTTTAAACAAATGTATTTTTAAAGTTTTCACAGGAATTTTCAGAAGTTTTCTTCATTAACAGTGCATATGGTAACTTATCTCTCCAGTTAGTCATGTTTACTGGACAGGGCAACGCGTCAATCTCTAGACATCTAAAGTCCTATACTTTGCTCAAAGATTGAATGGTTAAAATTTACAGTTAAGCTACTGACATAAGATGTCCATGATGGTACTGCACGGAAATTAATGGGATAATTCTGACCTCTCAGAGATGAAGAGTGAAGCAAATAAGCTTCACTACAACACTTGGGATTTGATTTCTGGTTTTCCCTACCGATGACTTTATACAGCTCTAGAACTGTTCAGATTTTAAACTCATGAGGATCACATACAAATTGGAAAAGAAAAGGGCAGAATTTCAGTTTTCCTTTAAAATTATACAATCATAGAATCATAGAATGGTTTGGGTTGGAAGGGACCTTTAAGATCATCTAGTTCCAACCCCCCTGCAATAGGCCAGAACACCTCCCACTACACCAGGCTGCTCAAAGCCCCATCCAGTCTGGTCTTGAATACCTCCAGGGAGGGGGCATCCACAATCTCTCTGGGCAACACTGTTGCAGTGTCTCACCACCCTCACAGGAAAAAATTTCTTTCTGAAACATCTAAATCTTCCCTCTTCCAGTTTAAAAGTTCTCAGTTGTTCCGAGGGTTTTACTGTGAATGAAACCAAAACCTTAAAGCTGATTTTTGCTTTAATAAAAGACTAAATTCTGGAGCACAGATGGTAGTTGAAAAAAAAAAGAAGAAACAGCATGACAACCTACTGTAAGGCAACTCACTCTAGTCCTTGGATACAGTCATTTTAAAGCATTTTTAACACTGCTATATATTGCTAACAGCTCCACTGTTTCAGGTTATGTGATGAGACTAATGAACAGCTTTTACGTGAGGTGAATACTTTTCAAACTTCCTCTTAAAATGACGACTTATACACAGATGTAATCTGTTCTGGTTTCTGGGGTATATTGTATGACTCATTTAATTCCATCTGTATAATTTTATATTTTCATATATTGCATTTTATTAAAAACAAAGTTGAGTTAAAAAAGCAGGCACATTGTTTTGCCTGATTTGAAAATGTGAAATAAGAGGTGTGAAATTCTACCACTCTTACTCAGTTGTTATGCCTTCAAACTTTAAGAATCCAGTTCTGCTTTGCTCGAAAAGCCAGACCTGTCCAAATCACTTGCAATCACAAAGTTTTCCAGACACACAGGTCGGAAAACGAAAGTGCTTTTAACAGCTGTGTCCCAAGTTCAGAATGTAGGTCTCTGCATGCTTTGTTAGCCCTGAGGAGGGAAGCAGGGACTTCAACATTTTGGCTATGTCTTCCACTGTTTGCCTTTTACTGTCACAGCGGCTGTTGCTGCTGCTGCTAAGATGACATCTGATGTTGACATCAGACATTTGGGAGATAGAACAGACTTTCAATATCTGTGCTCAGTCACTGGGAGAAAAAGTCTTGACATGAACCTTCACAAAAGGAGAAAATGTCCTTCCCCTCTTCAATCTTCCATCACCTCAGGAAAGTTTCAGAGGAAGGCAGACTAATGAGCCACCCCTGAGCCCCACTTTTATTTTATGCTCTATCTTAGAGGAGTTTCTCTGCAAACACAACCGATAACTTAAATAAATCATTTCTATTTTGCAAAAGAATAGTATTTATCGGTATAAATATTAATACTATTAATAGTATTAGTCTCTAAATATTGTAAGCAAGCAACCACATACTGACATTTCTCATTCTTTCCAAAGAAAAAGCTGCTTACATCAAAGGAAGAAAACATTAACAGAAAGAGATACTGGTAGCTCTTTAACTCAGTTCAGTTTTAACAAGTTAAATAGAGAACAAATACATGATTATCTTTACTGCTGTACACTTACTAGGGAAAAATGTATTGAATAAAGGAATTCCTGAAGAACTGAAATTTTCAGAGAACCTGATGTTGCAGTCCTTATGTCTGCTGTATGGAATCTACCTAGATGAATCATCTACTTGCAATGGATCAAGTAATTTGAATTTATGAGTGTTATTCAACTCATCAAAACAGCTAGAGCCTGATCAAGCTCTTATTCCTTAATTATTAAACTTAAAAACGAAACAAGCAACCATTGTAAAATGCTTAAATTTGCTAATGTTACTTGCTTTACCACATTCAGTGTGGATATAAAGCCAATCTGAGTTGGTAGGCTTCCTAAAATTTTTGTAAAATATAATATTTTAAATACTTCAGCAATATAACAACAGTCATTCTAGTAAGAATGGAGTCATGGCAGATGAAGGAGCAAGAAAACGGAGACTTTGCAGCAGTATGGCAAGCATATGCTCCATCCTCTCCAAAAAGCCATTGTGCAAGCTATTTGGTGGGGCAGGCTGCTGGATTTGGTGTTGACAGCTGCAGCGGATTTATTCTATTTCAAATTTATGGCAGCTGCAGCAAAACAAAGAAGTATGTCAGTATTCTAAATTACCCATCTTTTTCCATTCTCAAAAAGTGTTTCAGCACTAGTCAAAATGTCACCAGTCCTCTGAGGTTTTTCTACCTCTCGATTTATCTGTCCCTCTTCAGTATTCACACATGTATTTTCAGCCAGGACAGGTAAAAGGTTCTGCTGCACATCATTCATTCTACAGATTCAATATTTATTGATAATCCAGAAAGACTTATCATTTTTTTGGAGGAAACTCTGTAGCTTTCTTTTGAGAGAGAACTGAAATGAAAGGGGAATCCCAGAAATTCCCTTCTCATTAGCTCTATTCTTGAAGTATTATTAACACTTTCACTTTCTCACTCCCACTCTCAAGATTTGAATCTGGGTCATAACAGCATGCCTACCCTTCAGAACCCTGAGTGGGTGGTTGTTTTGGCTGGAGCTAACGCATGCATGCTTTGTGACACAGAGTGCCCTTACTGTGACACATACGTGTCCTTTTCAGTTACATTATATATATTTTTATCAACTTTGTTATTACCAAAAAATAAAAAGGTAGAATTTGTATTATTCGGTATAACTGCTGTTTTAACAATGTGTAAAAGGAAACCCCACAAAATGTTTTGTCTATTCTTTTCACAACCCTTGATTATTCCTTATAGCATCTTATACTTTCCAAATACCATTTCCTTACTAAAATACGGTAATGTATGCCCTAGTCTAAAATACTACAATACCTGAACTGTCAGGTTGGGCTTCTAGTACTAAGGACTTCAAATCCCAAATGAAATATATGAAGTGCTAGAACTAAAATGTAGTAGAAAATAAATTGAGTTAGCATCAGGCTGCCTATCTAACAAAAGTGTCCAACCTATAAGAAGTCCTGTATGTAAAGAAGAAAGGGACCTAACAAATACGGGAAGGAAACTTGACCTTCACATTTCCCTGTTAGCAGGACAACATGATTACTGTCTGGCGTAGGAAAAGCTGAAGTGATGTGCAGCAGAATGGGAATGACACCTGTAGATTTTTGCCTTTTCAGATCAGTGGAGTCTCTTACTGCCTCTTCACTTACCCAGTCATGATACTTCTTTCTAAACTGTTTGAGGTGTGGAAAGAACTCTGTGAAGAAACAATTCTAGACTCTTAGAAAAGGAATAGAAAGATGAGATACTGTTTTTTCTTCTTCTTTTTTTTCCCACTCTTCTTTTTTTTTTTTTAATCAGAAATAATGACCTTTCTGATATCTTCAAAATAAAAAAGAGAGACCATTCAACATAGTTCTGTTTAACCTTCTTGGTTATTATGAAATGGTCATTAAGTAATTGGCAAATCTTCTAAATCAATGTTACTTTAAAATTTCTCTAAGATCAGTACCAATAACTTCTTCAAAGTAGTTCACACCTGTATTTTTTAGCTAACATACCAACTAGAGACAAATTATTGCTTGTGTAGCTATTACATACAATATTAGAACATAATTCTAGCATTACATAAATATAGGTATATTGTTTGCTTTTACTACTATAATCACAAAGCAAATGCAACATTTACAACACGAGTAATTAGCATCAAGACTGATCCATCTAAATTGCAAGAGAGTATGTCTATGCCATCTTTTTTTTCTCGCATCCAATTAAGGATAATGCATAGTGCCCTACAAGAATTTGCAAGCTGTACCAAGAAATAACGCAGTGTTAGTTTTGCAATTCAGTGCACCGGGCACATTTGTGCTAAAGCCCTGTAAACTGGGCCTGTGGTCAAAAGGAGCAATTAGCACTTTGCTAGTATGCAGTGATGTACTAATCTACGCAGTCCCCAAAAGCAATTGTCTATTTCTTTTGCCCTCATATACATTTTTTCTACAGTATTCACCATTCTGCCCTCAAAATAGTCTATCACAGTACAGTTGCTTTAAATCTGGTTCCCCGAAATTAGAAACTACATATTAATTAATTTATTCAGACAATCATGCTGTACAATTAACTTCTGCTTCTGTGTTGAGGTAGCTGCATAGTTCTCTGAAAGCATTAAACAACTGTCATTGTTCTTCCAAGGAGTAAAAAAGGGATCAAATTTAGGTGACAGAATGTTTCCATCTGAACCCCTCTAAAGGTTGCTTCTAGCTGAAAATGGACTGTTGCACGCCATATTCTCCAGAAAAATAAGCCTAGTGCTAAAAGAGGTCGGATGGCAAAAATCATAGAAGCTTCCAATGATGCTGACAACTGTCAGAAACAGTGTACTAAGACCTACTATTCAGTGAGTATTCCACATCCCCCTCTTGTGGCTGATACGTAAAGGATGCAAATCTATCACAGGTACCACTAAACATTACTTTTTTAATAGAGAAGAGTTTTGTGATAGTTAGCAGATATGGTCCAAAGTGATATCTGCAAAAATTAGGGAGGAAAACAAGGCAGCATATATTTGCTGTCAAGCATCTGACAGCAAGTAGTGCTTGTTGCTAAAGGCCCAGTTTCAAGACCTATTTTCCAAAAATCAGCTTCATTATAAGATAACTCACCTGGGGCACCCATTAGCTAAAACACATGAATGAGAAACCTGCAAAGCATTCTTTCTTCCTTGAATGAACAGCCTAGAAACAAACTGAAATTACGGTTATGTATTTAACCAGCAAAACATATTTAACAGCATCTATCACACGTTTACAGTTTCCAAAAGGAACATGGAAAATTCAAATTTTAGCTCCCACACAGGAAAGGTAAGGTATATAAGAGTATAGCACCTTCACAATAGCAGAATGCTACGCAACTGGGATGAGCTGAACATCAATATCTAGCTAGGTAATGTGGAAATATAAACCTCAATTTAAAGAAAAAAAGAAAGCCCTATCAACTGATAGTAGTCATTATCTTCAGTGGAATGATCTCTCATAGGGATCTCTAAATAAAGATATCCTGCATATTAACTGCCTGTCTCTGATCTGAAGCAAGACAGCTTTTCAGCTCTCCATTCTATGATGAGAACAAGAGACATGCTCTGGGTATTCATGGAAAAAAGAAAGATACAATGAAAAGAAAGTTTATGTAGTTGTAGAAAGTTGATGGAGCTTGCCCCCTTTATCCTATCTTTCCCATTACATCTGCCATTGGTATAGATATGGTTCAACCAGCTTCTGGTTTTCATTTTCCCATTTTCCCTGTCTTCTCCTTGTTGCCAAGGCGGAAGAGAGAAAGAAAAGAGGAATACATACATGAAAATGATAGATCAAAAATATCCTGCAAATAACAAATAATCCACATTAAAAGATTTTTTTAAAAATATACATATAAGAAATATCCAATAATTTCCCCTCCTCTAAAACACTCTTTGAACGATGTAGGTTGGCTGTTCTCTCTATAAATATTATTTTCACTTAATGTGGATTCGGTCAGCCATTACTTTGCTTCCGGCAAGAAAATTTCAGCTCCACATAACCAGGCCCATTATATTCCTGATAAATCTGTCAGCGTCCACCAAGCCATCCACAGTCATCCATACAACTGGGCCATTGGACAGTCACAGACCTGAAAGAATGCTTTCCAAATTTGAGGGAAAATACTGAACACAATAACAAAGCCTGCGAAAGCTGTATTTTTCCCTTAATCAGGGGACCAAAATGATTACTTTCTCCATATTTGATGTTTTGCTAGCAAAAGCGAAAAATGATTTGAAAAAGTATTAAAATATCATTACACTAATTACTTGCAACATTGCATAAACTATTCTTTCTATGCTTCTCTCCCCTTCATGAGTTAGGAGTCATAGTATCACTCACCAGGGAGGAAGAAAGAAATGATGGAGTCTCCTGAGACTTGGTATGAGACTATTCAACTGTTAATGTACAGTGTACTCTAATATTGTAAAATTTATTAATGAGTCTTCTTCACAGCAATATGGATCTGCTGAGGTCATATCAATCACTTGTACTCCTCATTCACTTCCTTGTGCAAGCAGGAGTATCTGATTCATTTGCTTTCCTCCATCTGTCTTTCTGCTTTCCCAGCTCATCTCTCCAGGACATCACCTTTTGCAAAGAATGCTTTAAATTTGCTCTGGAAAGAAAATATACTTGCTTGGAAGTTATCCAACATGGCTAGGCATAGAGAAGGCTTCAGAGTTTATTTTTGCTGGGCTTGCGTTTAAGCTGCAGAAAGGTTTTTGCATCTGTTTGAAATATTTCTAATAGTACTGAATTAGTTATCATATACTTCGTTTAGCTTTCATTCTTTCATTGTCAGTGAGTTTTGTAACAGAGCAGTGGTAGGTGAGGAGAAGCTAATATGTTAACAAGAAGGCTGTTCCTGTCTCTACTTAGTGTCAGCACCTGCCATTTGGGATTCTCTCCAAAATTTGTGTTGTTTGTAAGAATATTGAGAAATAATGAAGGGAGTTACCGAGTTACACTTGTGGGCACTGTATATTAATAAAGAAAAAGAAATGAGCATACAGAACTGTAAGATTTCAGATATGTTGTCCACAGTAGACAGAAATAAGACTGTGCCAAAGATTTAGCATTTGAGCAGATTGTTTAATATTTACTCAGGCAAATGTGAACTGATTATGTTCCAAAAATATTTTTTAAACATGACTTTGTTGAAAATTGTGAATTGCTCATCTGCTAAAATGATTTTTTTAATAATAAAATAACATATTTCAGTGGATGCTGCTAAGATGCTGTTATAAACATCGGAAATGATTAACACTGGAAGAGTATTAAAAATTTAAACTGTTTCACCATCTGTGCTGTTTGTTTATTTTTCACATTTCATTCAACTCGGACAGTGAAAATAGATTCATTTGTGTTTTTTTTTTTTCTCTCACTCTTTCGCAACAGCATAATGCTTCAGTTTTCCTGCTACAAACACTGGAAGGATGTATTCATCTCCAAATGGCCATATTAAAAAAAACTGCTGTTTTCATAGAATGAAAAAAATTACATACATATATATAGAAAACCAAACACACATAACTATATTAAAAAAAATAAACAGTTGTTCAATTGTTCCTATTTTTTGTGTTGATTATTTTTCCCATCATAACACAAGCATACCTGGGCTTGTACAATTAGTGCTCGCCTGTTGTGCTTGACTAATGTCTTTTGCAAAAAGAGTCTGTCAGTTAACCAGGACAAAAGATGCCTGATATGTGAAGGTAATTCACTCCATGGTATTTGTTGTGATGAATGAAAGAGAAGTGTGAATACTTTTTATAGCCCCACCTTCATTCAGAATGACTCGTCCCACTGATTCTTACAATTAAAATGAACGAGACCCTTTAGCTGCAAAATCTCTGTAGGTGGGATCAAATTTCAAGGTCCAGATTTACTACAGAAAACACCAGTTCCAGCTCTGCTATCCTGTCAAAAATTTGCTGTCCAATTGGAATACCTTGAGGCATTCTTCTTCCATATTAAAATGATTAAAAATCTGAAACAAGTGAAACCTAAGTTGATGTTCCTCCCTGCAATAAGCGGGTTCTTCCAGCCACATCCAAAGGCCTTTTAATCCCTCAGAATCTGATGGGAATAACTCTCATTAAACCACATCAATTACCTTTTTTGTTCCATGTTTGCAGGCACACGGAGCAGATATCAGTGTCATCTCTAGGTTGGAGCAGATTTCATGTACTCCTCATAAAACATAGTCTGAATCAGGACGCAGTTATCTCCCTAGTTATTGATTCCAAGACTGGATTCAGTGGCAAAGATCTAAGCCTGCGATTTTTGTGCTTTCTCAAAGCAAAACAAAGTAAAAACAATTTCACATAATGCAGAACTTGACTTGGGTTTCTTAGGTTTTTTTCTTGCCTCTCAAACTATTTCCAGCAACAATTCCACTATAACCCACTCATCAGCTGTAAGACTCTGAACTTCAGGCAAACTTTTTAAGTCCGTAGAGAAGTAATTAGATACAAAGAAAACATAAAGTTTAAACCTCTTCTAAAACAACCATGTTTTTCTTGGTAATTTGCTCTCTGTAAACCACTCAGTGACCTGAACAAAAAAAACCCAAACACCTACCTTAACCAATGCTCCTCTTGCCCATCCCCCCAGGACCATCACAGTGAATCAGGATAACAAGAGATTTAAGGAAAACAAAAGAAAAACAAACAAAACCACACACATATGGGAAAGACAAAAAAACAACCCAACAAAACAACAAACAAAACCAACCAGCCAAACAAAAAACTGTAAAAAACTATTTTAAAACGATTGCAAATGCAAGCTCGTGAATGTGATACAGAAATGAAGAACAGGTATAAACAAATTGGATTCGTCCAACTAATGAATTTGACCAGATAGATTTGTTTTATCCTTTCATTTGCTCTTGAATTTTCACAAAAATTCCCTTGCATGCAAATTGCTTACGTTTTGAGAAGTCAGTGATGCAACATTCATGACAGTCAGCTTCACTAATGGTTCTCCACTACTGTTTTTCAAGAAAAAAATCACAGTTTTTGGAAACATAATTTCCTTATTCATTTTCTCTTGGGGGATTAAAATGCTAAGTCCTTTATTCCTTACCTTTGATGAGCCTGGAATGAATTGTCAATGTGATACTGCAAATTGGCAGAAAGATCTGATTTTGTCTGAATTTTTACATCAGTCTCTCTCAAAGAGCTTAATCAAATCTGTCACTCTTACGAAGACAGACGTGGCCAACAAGTGTGCTGCTGAACTGCAACCTGCCAGACCTAGCAACTCCTGCCATAAGTGCATTTGAAAATCTGCGTTTTCTATTGATCCCAACTTGATTTTGCTATACAGTGAATTCTGTAGTTGTGCCACATCGACATCTCCGTCAGAAAGGTTATACTGTCTGTGTTGTTCGCGTCCAATTTACAAAATGCTGAAGTGACAATAATTGGGTTATTTGAAAGTTTATCACCAAACAGTGAGAAATAATGTATTTGCTGATGTCAGGGAGGACACTGGAAGTGCAGAGATACCAGCAACTGCAGAAGTAATTTATCTATCCTTTCTCAAGCCTTTGGGAAGTGCTTTTTTATTCTTAGCTGAGAAGAGCCTTTGTCTCAAAAATAAAGGGCACACACTCTTTTAGAAACCAATATTCAGAACAGAGCTATGCCTTAAATATGTGCAAGTTCATACCATAAAATAAGTGATTTTTATTTTCTTCCTTTCCATAGGGATGTCTTGCAAACACATAGCTCTCTCTCTGTCCTCTGTCCTCTTTGAATGTAGTGTAGCACATTTCCTGCTGCATTCAGCAGCACAGCTTACACTCAGAAAACAGCTGGTCATTTTGGTGCTTTGGAAAGAATCACCTGCCTAAATCCCCCACCCAAAACTTCCAGTTAGATTTTAACATGAACAACAAGAATTCAGGAAGCAAGTGCCACTGAGTTTGGGGTGGCTTGAATGGCTAATTTGTTTCAGCCCCAGTACAACCTCAGGTCTGGAATTTGGGGAATTTTCCTCAGTAAACACTCAGTAGGAAGTTTTGCCTGAGTAGGGATTTGAGGACTGGATCTTTAGAATACCATTCTTTACCAAATCTGGGTGGTAGCAGATCTGATCTGGCAAGGGCTTGTTCCCTACACTGCAGTTCTCAAATACAAGTAGATAAGAACAAAAGAGGTTGGACAAAGTGAACAGAATAAACACGTTCAAAAAGACTGGTGACTCAGTAAGTATCTGTGGGTATAAGAGCTATAATAATATTAAAAAGCTACAGGTTTTCAAATCAGTGCCTATAAAACCAAAGGAAGAAAGAGAGAGAAAGAGAGAGCAAGCTCTCTTTTTTTTTTTCCTCAGCTGTGGTGCAGCACCTGCCATTAGCTGTGGTGGTTCCTATTTTCATATTGTCTGACAGTAGCAGTTGGACTGAGCCAGA